>JAOWBN010235266.1:0-12364 GCA_028565015.1 Pinguicula moranensis
ACTCTTCATTTTTTCAAAAAAAGTTCTTATAATCCAATTATAAGCATAAGAGGGTCTGCGCAAAACACCCCCTGAGTCCTTAACCCAAATGATCCATAATATACATATACAAACCTCAAGGAAACAAAATGATTTTAATCATCCAGTATATATGAAACTAACAAGAGCACAATGCTCTAGGTCACACTGTCACACTAAACTAACAATACAAGATGAGATCCCATGGTGTATGTTATTTACAGATGATATTGTCTTAGTAGCAAAGACAAAAGAGGAGGTCAATGTTAAGCTGGAACGTTGGAGGATGACACTAGAGACAAAAGGACTACGCTTGAGTCATTCAAAGACGGAATATAGGTCATGCGATTTTGATGATATGCCAGACGATAGGAGGATGAACGTTATGATTGCAAATCAAGTACTTCCACAGAGGAATAGTTTCAAGTACTTGGGATCAATAGTATAGAAGGATGGATGGTTAAAATGGCGATCGGCGACCGGAGTACTATACGATGAGAAATTCCCAAGTAAATTGAAGGAAAATTTTTATAGGATGGTTATACGACCAGCCATGTTATATGGGGCAGAGTGTTGGGCTATGAGGTTGTCGCATGTGCATAAGTTTGAAGTGGCGGAGATAAGATCTCCAATGGATTTTTTAGGGATACGTTGGGTATAGCACCTATTGGTACAAAGATGCGAGAGGGAAGACTACGATGGTTTGGACACATACGCAGAAGGCATATTGACGAACCGGTTAGGAGAGTTGAAGTAATCCAGGTTGAAGGGAGGCATGAGAGAGGGAGACCTAGGAGGACGTGGGAGGAGCAACCCTGATTGGATTTAGTGGGATTAGACCTCTCCGAGGACATGACCTCTGATAGAGCGGGTTGGAGACATAGGATTACTGTTCGAGATGTAGAGAGATAGGGGTATGGGGGATTATACGGGGTGTACTTAGTTGGTATCGGGGTAGCACACATTTCTTTACCTATATACTTACATACATTAGAATAAAAGAAGTATTTACAAATTGTGTTCAATCAAAAAAAAAAGAATAGAAGAAAATCCTGAAGCACCACAAGGTATAAACTATAGTGGTTTTTGCATCAGTGATCTCATTAATCCTCTGCTAAGTATGTCGCTCATATCTATTATTTTATTGCTTGCCCAGGGTCATAGTTGTAAGCTTATCATCCTATGGATGGTACCCAACTCACCTATGACTTGTAGAATATGAGCTGCAAGAGTCATTACTGTCAACTTATCTATCCTATGAATTGGTACATAGCTCAGAACGCATGCCTGAAAGCTTCCAGAGATTGAGAGTAATGCAAGAAACATCTAGTCCATATATTTAGCAACGTGGTCTGGCTTTTGTCCTCCGAACTTGCACTCCACCGTAGCACTTGCTAAGTTTGTAGATGACATTTATGTCTCCATTTAATTCTTGATACATTTCCACCTGCCAAGGTTTTATTCCCTCACCGCGAGTAGTCCATTTCTCACTAAAGGGAGACTTCTTCACAAATTCAACCGAAGGTAAGTTGTTCCTTTGGAATGATCTTACTGGTTTTCTTTCTCCGGACACACGGCAGATATGAAATGAGGAACGGTGTATATTGAAATTTTCTAGTTCTTCAGTAGAGTGAATAGCAGTGGATCATCTCAGCTTTGAGCAATTTTTGTGTGGCCCTTCGCAGAGAAAGGTTTGTAATCCACCCCTATTGAATTGTGTAGCTCTATTCTACAACCATTCTCAATGTGAGAGTATTAAACTGCATATGCTGAAGATGAGGTTGAGGCAAAAATGTTTCTTTATATCTTTCTTCATAGTGTTGCACAAAGTCTGCCTTAATATGTTCAGGATCTTCAATCCATTCATTGTTCTGCCAAATCCCTTGAATGTTGTTTCTTCTTTTAGTTCTCTGTATTGATTGAAGGAAATATCTACTATTAACATACCCTTGTTGTAGCCAGGTAATCCTTGATTTTTGGTAAGATAGGCTATCTATTCTCCTCGTGATTTCTTCTAGACTTGCCCTAAGTGAGTGAAGATCTTCTTGAGCTGGTACATCTATAGTATTCTGATCCTGACCTTCTCATTCTGCCTCTTTTCTTTAGAATCTATTGCATTCAATAAAACCACCCTTTGAGCTTCCATGTTTCTTGGTTCCTGGTTTTTCCAGTCTTTCATTCCCTTCCTGAGTTCTTTGATTTTTGTTTTTATCCTTAAACTAGCAAATCCAACCAAACCAATATTATTCTAAATCTGCTCAATCATGTCAATGAAGGATAGTTCTTCCAACCACCAATCAAATACTTTCAAGGGCTTAGGTCCCCAATTTTTGATATTATGGCAGAGGCTATTAAGGAAATGGTCTGAGTCATCCCTTTTTAATCAAGTTTGTATACAGTTACTTTCATTGTTAAGATAGAGGTTATTCAACAAAAATCCGTCCAATCTGCTCATAGCTTTCAACGATTTTAGGTGCCAGGTGAAATGTCTTTTTTTCCATTTTGAGGTCAGTCAAGCCGAGAGAGGATATAAAAGTGTTGAAGGCACAAATTTTTGGTCATTTGGTCTATGTGCTCTTCCTTTTCTCTCACTGCTATGTAGGATGGCTTTGAAGTCCCCATCAGACACCACTTTTGGTCTTCCTTTGAGGTGTGTAGCATCTGAATTGCTTTCCACTAAGATAATTTTGCTGCAAATTTTGAAGGGCCATAGATATTGAGCATGTTAGAGTAAATTCCAACATTGTTCCAATAGCCTGTCACCCCTAGCACACCTTCATTTGAGCATATGAAATGTCTTTTGAATTTATGCTTGTTCCATATAGATAATAGCCCTCCATATCTTCCAATTGCTCCTTGATCTATCCATTCAAAATCCCCATTGTACCATAGCAAAGCCACTAGTCTTCTTTCAATGATTTCCAATTTTGTTTCTTGTAGGCTGACAAAGTCTGATTTTTCTGCAAGAATTAGATTTCTCACCCTTTTTTTTTCTCCCTGGGCTGCCAAGGCCCCTTACATTATAGGTGATGAGCTTCATAGGAAAACTTTCCCTTCTCCCTTCTTATGACTGCCAGGTTTGTTAGCTATTTCAGATCGTCTTCTGATAGAATTCAAATGCACTAAATGTTGGCGAGTGGATTCCTCATTAGTACTGAAAGATAGCTCCAAGTTTTGACCTATTTCCAGAATATAGTTTGCTTCCTTACATTGTTGGTCAGAGGATAACTCTGTCTCTGGATGTGTGACCCGAGGAACTGTGGATTTGGTGGACATTTGATCTAACAAGGTATTAATAGTGGAGCATTTAACTTGGGCCCGTAACATAGCTTCTTTCCACGCTCTACTTATTGTCTTTGGTCCTTTATGAGGATCTGATTTTGGGCTAGGTTTTGTAAGCACTAGTGAACCACGTTGTGCATGTATTGGAGTAGTTTGGATGATAGGAGGGAAATCTGCCTCTGAGATGGGTGCCATGCTTGGTGATTCTAGTCTTTTGTTTAGTTTAAATCCACATTTAATACTGCTTCTAATCCCACATTTTTTTGTTAAACCAAATTTCATTAATATGAAAGAACTATTTACAAAAGTGTAGTCCAGAGAAAAGAAAAAAAAAGAAAGAAGACTAAAGCCATCAGCCTCTCAACGTAGAATCTAGATGGTATTACAACAGTGATCTTATTCCTCCTCTGCTAAGCAGGTCGCTCATATCTATTATTTTATTGCTTGCCGAGGGTCATAGCTATCAAATTATCATCCGATGAATGGTACACAGCTCATCTACGACTTGTAGGGTATGAGCAATAGATGTCTTTACTGTCAACATATCAATCCTAAGGATTGGTACACAGCTCTGCCTACGTGCCTGAAAGCTTCCAGAAATTGAGAGTGTTGAAAACCTCTAATCCGTATGTTCAGCATCCTGGCACTATTCACAATTCTTTGCACATTTGCTGCTCTGGCTGCATCTATTACTTTGGCTTCAGTTGCATTGTCTTTCCCATATGCAATGTTGTCGAAAATGGTAGCTACAAAAAGAGCAGGCTCTTGCTGCACTAACCAGACCTGAGGTGAATGGACTTCAAGTTCAACCTCCTAAGTCTTTTCCCTCTATCATGAATTTCCATAAATTGGATCATAGAATCTTTCAATTAAAGTGATCCATTTTTACAATATTAGATCTGAGGGATTGAAACCACCATTGAATTGAAATTAGTACGAGTGCAAGGATGTTGCTGCTGCCTGCCTTCCCTGAACGTGAGACCGTTCACTATGTTAAGTACAATAATGAATGCTGTAAAAAACATCAAGAATCCCAACCTACAGAACAATATTCTTCTTCCAGATTAGCTATCTAGCATTCGTGCCTATATCTAAATATCCTCTAATATGCGTAAATAAATCATCAGCAAGATAGAAACCGACACTTGCACATAATCACTGAGCTAAAGATTTATAAGAAAATCTTAACCTGTCAAGTTGATTAAGAATTAAAAGGATATACAGGCAATATGATTTATTAACCAATCTGTGGAAGAATAGGGCAGTTGTTTGATGGTAGAGATCCAAAGCCAAGATGTTCTCTTAATATTAGACACAATGCTTAAATGGTTGGTATCCTTTGCTTGAAAAATTTTCAGGTTCCTAGCTTTTCACACTAACCAAACCATAGATATTCAGATGGTTCTCCAGACAGCTATGTTTACTCTGTCAGGTTTACTTAAGATGAATTCTGATAAGGATGTAACTTGTGAAGCATCAAGATGGAGAATTTCTGGTGATGAGAGTCAATCCACTAACGCTGACCAGACCTGCAAGATCAAAGAACAAGTTTTGAAGATGTGATCCACAGAGTCTTGACTTGCAGAACAAAGAGAACAACTTGTCTCCTGATCTGAGGGGAAAATATGCCGCAGTTTGAGTGCTCCTTTTGTAGGCAGGGAGTCTTGAGCTAATTTCTAGGTAAAGAGTTTTTATGAGCCATAGCCTGCCATATTGAACTTAGAGCAGCCTTCTCCTGAGAAAAATAGAAGAAACAGAAGAAGCAAGGATTCTTGCAAATGCATTTTTAACTGTGTATTTTCCATCAGCTTCAGTGTTGAAGGAGTGTTTGTTCTTACAGCTGTTGGATGGACCTCCCGCAACCGTAATGATAGATTGGAGAGGTCATGCAGTTCAGATATCCTAAGAGGCCTTCTCCACGTCCATTGCCAAGAAGTTGAGTCCCATAATCTCATGTCTTAAAGTAAAGAGTTTTGGTGAAGAGTAGTTCTCTAATCCCACATTTTTTCTTGTAGAGATCTTATTCTCCATGATTTCTGTCTTATCTATAAGCATGGTCTCCTCTAATCTCAAATTCTTGAGATTCAGCAGATCCTGAATTTTCTGTTGGAGAAGAATATTGAAGCCTTGTTGTATCATTATGAATATCCCTATCTTGGATACATTAAGGGCACCCTTTGTTATTTTATCCTTGATCAAATATAGCTATTTACTGATCACCAATAATAGTCTGATCCATAGAGAATCCGCAGCATATGTTGTGGAACCCTTGGTCCTGTTCTTGTTGAGTATGCTCTCCAAGTGAAGGTTTTGTTACTGATGATACCCATAGTGGTTGATCAACATTTTCCCCAACTATTGTAGTTATAGGATTGACATCAGTCTTGTTCTTGCTTGAGGAGATAAACAACAAAGCTTGCTTGATTCCTGATAAACCTCAGATGCTTTCTCAAGTGCCGGTCATGCTATTTCACCAAGGCTTGACTTTCTTGCATTTTCTCTCAAAGTTGCCTCAACACCAGTCCTTTCGAGAGAGGGAGCTACTCCAATCATTGGATAGGTAGATAATGGATTCACCATAATAGAGGGCCACCAAGGTATAGGGGAAGGATTCCATTTGGATGTAGGAGCAGCATCCCTTGTTGTCTCAGCATAGCCCTGATCTTTCTCTGTACCATTATAGTTAGTAGGATCTTGAGGGGTGAAGTCCATGACTGAGGCCACAAATTTGTAGAGGGCACTTCTATTCCATTATAGGATTGCATAGAGTTCTCTTCATAATAAGTAAGCTCCTGCATGTAAGATAAATAGAACCGTTTAGGCCACAACTGTTTTATAGTTAAAGTGTAAGATTTTTCCATGATAAAAGGAAACAATGAAGTAGGTAAAGTTTGTCCAGGTTCCATTGATCATCAGCTGAATGGCTTCTAAGTAGCGATGCTTAGCACTGCATTCATCAATCTTTAGGCATGTTCCAATTGCATTTCCTATCTTTTCCATGATGGAGTTAGTCCAAAAATGGATTGGTAGGTCAAACGCTTGGATCCAAAATGATCCATCTGTGTATTCTTCCTTCGGGGACCATGTATAGACATCATCAAACTAGTTCAGTAGCTAGATGCTATCATTGCTAATCATATTTTCCAGATTGAGCTCAAATTCTTCCCAAATTAGGATATGAGTGGAATTGATAGGGCTCATGATGATGTTAAGATATCCTGCAGCCTTTAGCTCGCTTGCACCTGATGCCAGTTGAATTGTGCATTTAAAACACCAATATAGCCCCGGTTTAACCAACTATGCCCCCAATCAGCCTGTGAGATGGATAGCATTTTCTCTTTAGCACAAAGAGCTGGCCATGCAGAGGGCATCATTTTGGGCATTCCAGTGTGTTGCATCACTGGTGCTTTGCTTGTTCATGCGGCTGGGTCCAGGCCACCTGTAAAATTTGTCTATTTTAGCACAACGAGCTTACTTGGCTATAAAATTCTTTTGAGGCCTGAGTTGAGGGTAGTATGCCAGGTTCTCCCTCAGGCGGAATGAGCCTATTTGCACGGTGTTTAGCTATCTTAGAAGCTCTTCGTGTCCCTCTACATCCGTGGTAGCAAAACCAAAAGGCACACCTTCGTGAGAAAGCTTGCGTGTAAGTCTAAAATCGTAAATCTTCCCTTGCTGGTTGAGAACTTTCTGAAGTTGAGCCTCTTCGCAATCCAGGAGGGAAATTAGTGATGAACAGTGAGCATCGTGAACCAGTTTATTCCTGTTGCTGTATGCCCTTTGGATGGACCCGTGAGCCAAGTCGACCAAACACTGTTGGCTGCTCTGCTTGGGCTGTTGTGTGGCAGTTTTTCCTCTGCACGTTTGAACAATACTAGTAACTAGGTTTCCTCTAATACCTCCTATACCTAGCTGCCGCTATCCCGATTCGTCGTAGCATTCCTAGTGGTGTGTACCAAGTCATCGTTGGTGTCAATGTTAGCTAGTGAGTTCATTGGTTGGGGTTGCTATTCCATGCTCAGTAAAGGTCGTGTGCGAGAATACCGTGGATTGTTTGCTACGGGAAAAGGATAGTGCAAGTCGCTTCTCACCTGGGAGGCACGGGGTGTGCCTGGCCCGCGCTTTAGATGCGCGTAGATGGCGCAACAAAGCTCCACTTGGCGAGGAAGGTTACTGTTCTACTAGAGTTTGATGTTGAAATTAAGGACAAGAAAGGATCAGAAAACATAGTAGTTGACCGCCTTTCACGATTGGAAAACCTTATAGGAAGTGACATGGAAAAATTACCAATCAATGACTCCTTACTAGATGAACGTTTTTTGGCTGTCAAAGGAAGTTCATAGCCATGGTTTGCAAATACTGCAAATTATCTTGCATGTAAGATTATTTCTTATGGATCATCAGAGCAACAAAAGAAGAGATTCTTCTCCTAAGTAAAGTCATATTTGTGGGATGAGCCAATATTGTACAAATACTGCTCAGATCATGTGATTCGCATATGTGTTCCATATGAAGAAATGCATTCTATTTTGACTCACTGCGATGCACTAGAATGTGGGGGATATTTTGGAAGCAAAGTGCTGCAGAGTGGATTCTATTGGCTCACACTATTAAGTTATGCACCGGTGTCTATGGCCAACTATGGAAGATGCCAAAGAATGGGCAAATCTAAAAGAGGAATGAAATGCCTCAACAAAGCGTATTGGAAGTTGAAGTCTCTGATGTATGGAAACTTGATTTCATAGTTCCATTTCATATGTCTATGTGGCAGAAGTACATATTGGTAGCAGTGAAACTGCATTTCCAAAAGGGTTGAGGCAATAGCCACACCTTCTAGTGATGTATCAGTGGTACTGAGATTTATGAGCAAAAATATCTTTTCAAGATTCGAAACACCCAAATGCATTGAAGCATTGTTGATAAAATATGGAGTTCACCATCGCACTTACTTGGCATATCATCCCCAATCTAATGGTCAAGCTAAGATAGAAAACATACAGATCAATATAATTTTAGAAAAAACAGTGAGTACATCCATAAAGGATTGGACATTAAGACTAGATGATGCACTTTGGGCTTACAAGACTGCCTACAAAACATCCATTGGCATGTCTCCATATCGTCAGGTTTATGGAAAAGCTTGTCACATGCCTGTAGAGATGGAACATAGATCCTACCGGTCCATGCGCAATCTGAATTACAAATGAAGGCTACAAGAAAAAAGAGATTGTTCCAGTTAGGTGGACTGGACGAGCTAAGGAATGATGCATATGAGAATGGCAAAATTTACAAAGAGAAGACAAAATCTTGTCATGATAAACACATACTCAGGTGCCACTTCCAAGCAGTCCAGAAGGTACTCTTGCTCAACACCAAACTTAAACTGTTTGCAGAAAAATTAAAATCCAGATGGTCTGGACCCTTTGAGATCACACAAGTATTTCCATCTGTAGCCATAAAGATTGTTCATCTTGACAAATGTACCTTCATAGTTAATACACTGCGGCTTAAGCTATATGATGAAGGTGGAAACATGTTAGAGACGCTCAATGCCTATGCTCACTGAAGCAGTCCCACTGTGACTAGCTAAAGACAATAAACAAACGATACTCGGTAGGAAATACAAGATTTTTTGTTTTGCACCACTCAGGGATGTACCCTCAAAGGTACTTACTTGACTCCATCAACAACATCATGCTATACAACGTGTTAAGTTTGGGGAAGGGCAATTATACGTCTCCCAATGGCAATTATTGTTATTTATGTATATTAAACTGTTAATTTAATTTTATACATTTTGGTCAGTCATCACAGTCTAATACCTCTTGGGATATCTTACAGGGTTACCTATATGAACACAACAACCAGGAAGATCAAGCAACAATCCAAATGAAACAGGAATTATGAGAAGCAACTTTAATTTCCCACTTACTGCCCACGATCAATACGTCTTAATTCATGCACAAATACAATAATGGGCAGTTATTTTTATTCAATCACGTCCAGCCCAGTAACAGCTACAGTTACGGCCCAAAATTAATTTCCAGCCCCACTCAGGTCCCGATATAAAAATGTGGCTGATGTCCTGCCTTGAGGAATAATTCATTTTTAGACCTTGACAAACCCTAGACGCCAAAATCCTCTCAAGACCACTGTGTAGTTTTCATTAACCACAATAGTTATTCTATAATTCATATGTGCATGCATTTTCCATGGTTCTTTGCAGCTAACTCGACCTTGTTACTCCAACATTTTGAGAGCTTTGCAAGCATGTCGCCTAAGAAAGGGAAAATCACTAAGTCTAGCATTCTTGAGAAATTTGTGAATGCAACTGCGAAGGATTTCTTTGATGAAACTATGAGTATATTGGATACTATACAGGAAAGGGGTTTTGCTTCTGGATGCATGCAGGAAAACTACTAAGGATCATTATTGGACTAAATTTCTTAGAACTTCATCTGAATATGCGGCAAATATGGTTCGGGAATTCTATGCTAACTTGGTTATCATGAACTGCTTTAAAGTGTTCGTTAGAGGGATTTGGGTATCATTTAGCCCTATGGAGATAAATCAGGTTCATAATCTTCTGGGCACGAGTGAGGATGAATTTTTGAAATTCAATGGGGGAATCCTGATCTAGCTGATGTAGCTGAGTATCTGTGTACTCCGGGAATGACCTGGAAGATGTCTACTGGAAATAAACTGATAGAACTGGGAATTAACAAGTCAAATTGGTGCTTTAGGGTTTAGGTATTCTGGAATTCACCTTAGCACGCATTTTCCATGGTGCTTCGAAGCTAACTCGACCTTGTTACTCCAACATTTTTAGAGCTTTGCAAGCATGCCGCCTAAGAAAGCGAAAATCACTAAGTCTAGCATTCTTGAGAAATTTGTGAATGCAACTGCGAACGATTTCTTTGATGAAACTGTGGGTGTATTGGATACTATACAGGAAAGGGGTTTTGCTTCTGGATGCATGCCTACTATTAGGAAAACTACTAAGGATCGTTGTTGGACTAAATTTCTTAGAACTTCATCTGAATATGCACCAAATATGGTTATGGAATTCTATGCTAACTTGGCTGTCATGAACGGCTTTAAAGTGTTCGTTAGAGGGATTTGGGTATTGTTTAGCCCTGCGGAGATAAATTAGGTTCATAACCTTCTGGGCATGAGTGAGGATGAATTTTTAGAAATTCAATGGGGGTATCCTGATCTAGCTGGTGTAGCTGAGTATCGGTGTTCTCCGAGAATGACCTGGAAGATGTCTACTTGAAATAAACCGATAGAATTGGGAATTAACAAGTCAAATTGGTGTGGTACTATTCTCATGTGGCACTTATTCATATGCGCGAGGTTGATGATGACTACCAACACTGGAGACATCAAATTGAAGAGGTTACTGCTCATATATGGCATTGAAGCTAGCCGTAGTATTGATGTAGGGAAGGTGATTTACAAGGAAATTATGAAAAGTCTGGCAACCATGAGCCCAAACTCACTACATTTCCCTTTTCTGATAACTGTGATGTGTTTGAAGCCTGGAGTAGCATTGGATTAGGACGAGAAGTTGTTTCATCCTGCTTTAGATATCACTCCTACTTTAATAAACAAGTTGGGAGCGTACTCTGATCGTAGAGCCATCAAGATTGATGTCAACCTAGAGAAATCTACTATGCCTACCACCTTCAAGTCAAAAGGTAAAGCTAAAATGGCAACTCCTATTCCTCCTCTGCGGGAATAAACTCCTAGCCATAAGCTCATGAAGCCTGCACCATCCATGACTCCAGCAGTTGCTGCTCCAACTCCGGACAAGTGGGAGGTATTTGTGGATCATTCTTATAGCTGCATCTATTTAGTGTACACAAATTTGGTGCTGATGTCCACAATGAACGGTTTCCAGTTTCCTATCAGCTCGCTGCCACTTCATTGGCGTTAACTCCATCTGCACTACCAAGGGAGACAACTACTGGGATTGGCGATGAAGATGAAAAGGAGGAGGAGGAGGACGATGAGGAGGAGGGGATGGGTATGTACTTACAACCTGGTGGGATCAGACTTTGAATGAAGCATGGCTCTGCCTACCTTCACGGGAGTATCGCTTGAACTCCTATTTTCTTTATCCACTATAGGCAGTGTGCGATAAGTTTGAGGATGGAGAGTTAACTGACTGTTGAACCTTGATTTTATGAACATTGCACTTTTGTTTTCTTTGCTGCTAATCTTTTGAACGTCATATGTTTTGATCTGTGTGGTACTGTACAACATGTTTATGCATATGTACTACTTTGGCTGTATGGTATAGCTATTGTTCTTTTGCCTTTAGAGTCATTACCATACTTTGGAAGAAACAAAAACTTGTAATACATAGGAGAAATCGACCAAGAACAAAACTAGGGTAAGTGATTTTAGGAAGAAAATTTTTAATTTGGGGAAGGTACCCAAATTTAGGCTAAGATTGATAGAGAAATCCTGACTCTTTTCTTAAGTTTAAGAGTAAACCCTCTAGGCCTAACCAATATTGGGACAAGTGATTGATATGAAAAAGCAAAAGAAAAAAAGAAGCCAGATAAGCAAAAAGAAAAAGAAAAAATGTATTATGTATCTCGTAGGATAGCTAAGCAATTGCTTCCGTGCACTCAAATATAGAGCAAGTTGTCCCAAAACAAAAGAAAAGAATAGCTTTTTGATGTACATAGTGCTCTTGTATGATCAGTTATGTAAATACCCTCGAATTTAATGTATGACTATGATGGAAGAATATGTATCGACTTTAAAAACAATGTCTATCTAAACTACTAACCGTGTTGGCATGTCAAAAAGTGAGGGAGATGAAAAAATTAAACTGAAAGAAAAGTTGGTAGGAAAAATCTGTTAAGTCTAGGTTTGAAGAATGGAACATGACTTTGAAAGTGAGAAAACCCTGACAGTTCTGGCCATAGTTGACATCTCTATGTATGAAGTAACACAAAAGTTGATAATGACTGCAAGTATATGTTAGTGTTATGTCCTAAGGCCAATCACCTTAGGCCTATGTATTAACACTTTAATGTTGTATATATGATTG
>JAOWBN010235277.1:0-12364 GCA_028565015.1 Pinguicula moranensis
CCGGCGGCACGGCGGGCCGGGTCCGTGCCGGGCGCGGGCCGGGCCCGGGCCACGGGCCTCTTTGCACATGTCTAGTTTTCGCCCGAAAATCGGCCGGCAACGGCCGTTTCTGGCCTGGGTCAGCTGCGTGGTGGAACAAGCGTGCCCAGGCGACCCTTTCCACACGGAGGCGGGCGGCGGATGGGCGGTGGCAGCGGTGATTTCGAGTTTTTTCGCCGAAAAACTTGTTATTTTTCGCCGGAAACGTGTTTATTTGCTCTGATACCAAGTAGAAAAAGTAGGAACTTGATCTTATTACACTTCTGCATCTCACAACTTCGTTTTATAGTGTACAAAGCATGATAAACACAATTAATGTTGAGGAAAAGTGTGCAACCCATTTTCTACTTTTTTTTCAATGTTGGTGGCTTGTTAGCTGTTTGTTCTTGAGTTTGTTCAACACCATCCACTCCGGTTTGAATCTCGTCTCTCCCTTTGTTTGAATCCAACACCCCTCACTGGGATCTTTTTCCAAATCTGAACCTATCCTCTTTTTCAACTTGTGCAGTTGTTTTTCTTCATATGCCTTTGGCCGGACTTGCCTGCGTGAACGTGTCTAAGATTTTTTTTTTATCGGTAAGAAACGTAGATAAGAAAAATGAAGTGAAGAGAATAAGAAGGAAAGCTGCACAATTTTTGTAGCATGGCTGGAAGAATGCCGGATCGGACGATTCCAGCGGCGGTTCCTTCCCGAATATCATTTCGCAGCTCATGTCCGCAAAATCTGCAGACAGGGGGGGGTGAGGTCGACTTGCTGTTGTTTAGTAGGTGGCGAAATACCACGACAAAAGAAAAGGATTTCTAATTTACCTTATTTAGTTGGAATAATTATTCTCTAAGAGAATGAATCGTTTAAGTAGTGAGGTGGGTGAGAAGAAATTCCTGGTTTCATCACATCGTATGCGAATAATATGCAAGGCGGGAATCAGGATTCTACCATAATTCTACCAGAGGTATAAAATTTAAGGGAACATGTTAATTTTGTCCATTGCATGATGATCATTTTGGAGAAAATTTACGTGCAAGTTGTCTATTTGGTCCAATAAGTCATGTCAATGGGGTCCTAAGCATCTTGGTGCTTTTTATCTTTGACCTTTTTCACCTTTGCCGTTACTAAATCAAAATGTATCACTTTCTGTCATAAATTGATTTCTAGAAAGACATTCACATAGGTATATCAGTGGAACTAGAACAAATTATACATAGATACGTGTTTGCTAAGTGATGACTGTATTGGTAATTAACCGATATAAAACAATTATATTTTATAAGATAAAAACTGCTTACTCGGAATCATATTTACTGGCATTCCTAGAGAATTCTTGATGAATGCTTGAGAAGGCATCTTGCACAGGTTCGTGCACACTCGTACACAATTGGTCTGCTCCAAAACCCTTGGAATGGGAAGTAGTTGTAAGAAATTTCATTACTCGAACGAAAGCAGAGGCCAATATCTGAAAAAATTGAGTATGAATATCTGAAAAATCTTTGTACCTGCATTTTGTTATGTGCACTACATTCTTTTGTCTTGTTCCTTCAAACTCCGACTCCCTCACCTAATCACCCGAAAAATCAAATGTAAAAGGGTGCTATGGAATTTGTTTTTATTTCAGTAAAACTGCACCTCGCAGGGACCGACAAGCCAACGAAAGAAAATGGTTGTGAAGAGGGCGAAGAATTGCCTCGAAAAATTGGATGGTGGAACAAGAATCTTGATCTGGTGGGAGAAGATAAAAAAGTGTATGAAACGGGTTAACATAAATAAAGGGAAAAGGTAATTTTTTATTCTACTGAAGATGTTGTTGTATTCATATATGAACTTGCCAAACTGAGAATAATCTCAGGAAAGGCCATTTCCAGAGATTGGAAGACCCGTCTCCGCTGTTCGGACGGACTTAACAGCCGCGACGTCATTGTCGCCGTCTCTACCAGCCCGCTGTAGCCGCTCTTGGTGCTTCTAAAGCCTGTAAAAATAAGCATTCAAAACACACACCATAACATATATCAATATTTGTATGCATTCAGCAGATCTAGGATTTAGGGTGAGAGCGAGCGACGAGACTTAAACTGAGGGGTGAGAATCAAATCAGGTAAACATTTAAATTTTGTACTATCTTCTTATAGTGGAAAATTTTTTGGCCCCCTCCCCGCACCCCTGGCTTTCGTCCCCGCCCCCAGTTTGAGATCCAGGCTCCGTTCCTGGGCATAGGCCTAGGATCCACCCTTGTCACCTTGTGTCTGCAAAACTAGACAGAAGACATCGGTAATCAATAATAATGAACACGGGTATTAAGGAAGAACCTGTGGCAGCTTGTAAGGTGTGCGAGAGATGGTTAATGGCAAGAAGATCAACCCAACTGTCTTTGTAGACGACGACGCTTTTTGATGCCCTGTCGAAGTTATCCGGCGGCAGGGATAACAGGATGGAGGGGTAACGCCACCGGATTCTCAAGGGAACTCGCTGGGGTGGTGGCAGAAGTAGGCGACTGCATGGTGGTAGGAGCATTTGTGTTCACGGGAGATGGAAAATCCTTAAATTGACATGGTTGATAAAAGAGAGTATTTGAAGGAAGAAAAAGTGAAAAACAAAACAGACGCTTGAGAAGAATGGCATGTCTATTTAGTGGAGCTTGCAACATTTTATAGAAGTTGTTGCACAGCATTATTATAAGATTTTAGGGATTCAGTTCCTATTAATTCCTCGAGACTAATATTAAAAATTGATAAAAGTGGTAGACCAATCTTGATGCCGAGCTAGTATAATGATTATACTAGTGACCTTATAATCTGAGTTTGCATGGAAGAAGAAGAAAGTAAAAGTCCGAAATATACAAAGAGAAGTATGTCTAAGTTAAAATAATTTTTATTCAAAAATTCAATATCCTCCATATAACTCATAGACTTATATTGATACAAAACAACCAAACAAATTAAAATGACATGATCTAAAAATAAAAAAAATTTGACCTAGGAGCTTTGACCGAATTTAGGTTTTTAAGACTAACTATTCTTGACTAAATTCTAGATAGACTTTTATATCATGCACATGTTCCCCCAAAATAGATAACTGTTTTGGTTATTTTGACTACAAGAATATTTATTTAAAATGACTCCAACTCTTCAACAACTTTGCATAATTTGGTCATTCATAAAGATGACATAGACATATTATTAGGGCCATGTCCAAAGTTCTTGCCAAAATGTGTCCATAAGCTCTCGTCAATCATCTTCACACATCCAAATGATTGCCAAATCATATTTCACATTTGTATTTGTCTGCCACATCATGATACTCTAGGGCCATCAAAGTACAATCAGATAATTTAGCTTCCTCATGTTGGAATGATCCTGCATCAGTCTCTCCGAGTTGAAGAGAACTCGCCCTCGAGTTCAAGGTGCTATCATCAACAAAGCAATGGCTCAAGTGCTTAATATTGAAGACATCAGAAGTCTTCATGTGGCTAGAGAAGCAAAGCAATGGCTCAAGTGCTTAACATTAAAGACATCAAAAGTCTTCATGTGGCTAGAGAAGCGCAATCTGTAGGCATTGCCATTTATCATTTTCAAACCCTCACAAGGTTCAATATTTTGATCCATAAGCTTGTTGTATTCACCAACAGGGAAATGATCATGCGTTAGTATGGCCCAAACATAATCACCACCATCAAAAAATACCTTCATTCATAGAGTATAAGTTCTATTTTTGCATGTATCATTGTTCTTCATGATGTTTTGCCTCGCATGCTCATGAATGCTTCGAAAGTGTTCGATCATCTCTTCAACTTTAGGACTATAACGTCTCACACGAGGAATGGGTGCCAAGTCTATGACACCTGATGGATTCTACCCATAAACTACTTCAAAGGGGTAAGGCCCGAGGTTCTGTTCTTGTACCGGTTGTAGGAAAATTCAACTTGTGGTAGAACCATGTCCCACTGCTTTGGTTTGGAGCTTGCCAAGAATCTCAACAAATTTTCCAAGCTTCTATTGGCTACTTCGGTTTGGTCATCAACTTGGGAGTGATAAGCGCTGCTGAAGTTTAGATTTGTTCACATCTTTCCCTATAGATTTCTCCAAAAGAGACATATAAATTTGGTGTCATGGTCAGAAGGGATGGTTGATCTGACTGCATCCATGGTTTTCCTACATGCCACAAAGTGTGCCACTTGGAGAACCTGTCAACCATAACAATAATGAAACCTGCAATCTGTTGAGTACAAGGTAAGCCCAACACAAAATCTGTAGTAACATCAAACCAAGGCCCTTCGTGTGTAGGAAAGGGAGTGTAGAGTCTTGCACCTAGGACCATTAGCATACATAGCATCTATTCACAAAAATTTAGTCACATCACTGCTCATCTTTGGCCAATAGATGTTAGCTGAAATTAGGCCCAAAGTTTCGTTTCGCCCAAAGTGCCCTTTATGGTGAAGTTCATTCACAACTTGTTGCCTTCATAAGCAATCATGTACAAACAATTGCAAGCCACGAAACAAGTATCCATTAAATAATACAAAATTGGCATGTTTTCCATTGGATACCTCTTGAAAGATTTTTCCAAAAGAGGGATAATTCGTGTACAATTCTTCGAAGGTCCCAAATCAAGCAACCTTGACATTCAATGTGGTACAAACAATAGTTTGGCGACTCAAAGCATCAACAACATGGTTTAGGCTCCCAAATTGGTGCCTCAACAAGAAGGTAAACTCTTGCAAATAGGTCACCCACTTGGCATGCCGCCTACTCAACTTTAGCTGACAATTTATGTATTTTGGTACTTCATGATCCATGTAGAGGATGAATTCTCTTTGCATTAGGTAGTGCCTCAAATGCTTCAAGTTTTATATGATGACATAAAACTCCACAGTATAAGTAGAGTTCTTCTTAAATCCTGAGAGCTTCTCACTAAAGAATGCAATCAAGAGACCTTCTTGTCTCAACACTCCACCGATTCCAACTCCAGATGTATCATAATTTACCTCGAACACCTTGTCAAAATCAGAAAACTAGGAAAAGTGTCTTGATCATCTTTTGCTTTACCCCATGGAAACTGGCCTCTACCTCATCAAACCAAGCAAAGTCACGACCCTTAAGACACTCGGTGATAGGGGTGATCAAGGAGATAAAATTCTTGATGAATCGATGGTAGAAAGATGTCAATCAATGAAATATCATCACCTCATGATTTTTTTTTTATCTATGCCACTCTACAATTGCGTCAACCTTTAACTGATCTACGTGCATCTCGTTAGTAGGCAGAAATCCAAGAAAAGAAATAAAAGTAGTGAAAAATATATACTTTTTCTTATTTACAAATAAAAACTCCTTCCTCAAAGTGTCAAAAATTGTGCGTAGACGTTCAAAATGTGCTTCCATGATAAGGATGTAAATTAATATATCATCAAAGTAAACTACCACAAACCTTACCATAAAAGACCTCAAAACTTGGTACATGAACCTCATGAAGGTAGGTGCATTGGGCAGCCCAAAAGGCATGACCATCAACCCATACAGCCCATGAGTCATTTTGAACGTTGTTTTGCACTCATATCCGGGCTTGATTTAGATCTAGTGGCATCTACTCTTAAGATCAATCTTGGAGAAGATCTTAGTTGGTCCAACATGTGATCCAGGCATGGAACAAGGAACCTATACTTTATGGTGATTTGGTTGACGGCTTGGCCATCCACGTGCATACACCAAGATCCATCATTCCTTGGCACAACCAAGGCAGGAACCACACAAGGGCTCATGCTCTCACTGATGTAGCCTCAGTCCAATAGCCCCTCCACCTGCCTTTGTAACTTCTTGGCCTCCTTAGGACTAAAATAGTAAGCTGTTAGGTTAGACAAAGTTATCCTGGAACAAGGTCAATCTGGTGTTGAATGTTCGTCATGGGTGGTAATCCAGGGAGGAAATCCTTGGACATCAGATCATTGAACTCATTCAACAATTCTTGCACCTCCGTCGGAAGATTTGCATCCTCCTTTGCTACATTGTTCTCACTGGGCATCAAGGCATACACCTCACCTTCTTCTTTTATTTCATCAAGAAATCTAGATGAAAGAAAGTTAGTATTTTGTTTACCGTAGCAATAGGCCCTTCCCGGCGAGGTGCCAACACGACCTTCTTCCCTTTGATGCTAAGGAAACCATCACGTTCTCACAACTCCTACTATCAATGATCATCTTGCACGCCTTTTTCTCAATCGTGCAAGTTGTGTGGAAGATGTTGGTCATAAACCAATCATCCTCGGACTCATCTTTGGGTGTCAAAAGTCTCTTGCAAACCAATAAGGTCTCATGTTCATATCCATACAACATGTCGTCCATCTCATCATCATCATCATACACGGGCTTGTCCATTCCCTCATCTCCATCTATATTGCTTTCCTCAAACAATAAGTTATTTCCTTTTGAGCTAGCGAGCTTTCTGCACTTTTGGAAGTGTTAGTGTTGTTCTGTGGTGATATTTGGTTGGAATGTGAATCCTAAGTTTGCACAGCTAGATTGCCTCCTTGAGATTGAACTGCACCAGTGTTTTGGCTTCTGGTCCACGGGCTTCTGCTTTGCTGCTTCTCAACATGTTGCATGTTGATAGGCCTATGAAACACTCTAAATGGATTCGAAGATTCAGAACATCTTGGATGGATTGACGTAGGTCACCAATGTATTTAGACAACAATTACTCCTCGGACTCGGATAGGTTATTCTGGGCAATCAATTGGTAGAACTCCACAGTGTACTCGTCAATGGTCCTTGTGCTTTGTCTCAACGTGGAAAGTTGTTGATATAAGGCCAGAGTGTAGCCAAAGGGAGGGAAATGACTCCTCATCTTCTTCTTCATTTTCTCCCAATTAATGATTTTGGTTCGATTTTGCCTCTATCGTGAGTGTTTCATTTGCTCCCACTGAGCAGAAGCTCATCCTTAGAGCTTGATAGCAACCAACTTTACCTTCATGTCATTTGGAACCTCATTGTATTCGAAAATATGTTCCACTTCATTAATCTAGTCCACAAATCCTTCAGCTTGCAACATCATAGAAAACTCACGTAGATCACCTTTGAATCTAAGAGTTCTGTGATGTTCTTCATGACCATGGCGTCCTTGAACTCGAGCATGGTATGGATTATCTAAGGTGGAATCAGAATCATGACTAGAGGCATCATGATCCTCACGGCTTTGCGCTGCCAAGTGTTGGGTTAACTCCGCAACTTGCATCTGCAAATCATCAATCATTTCATCTCTTTCATCACAGACATGGGGTTGGGCGTCCACATTTGGACCACAACCTCGTTCACCAGCCATTGTTGTTGAGGAAAACACGTCTATGAAGGATTATTGAGCTCTGATGCCAACTGAAGTCGAGCTAGTATAATAATTATACTAGTGGCCTTATGGCTGAGTTTACTAGGAGGAAAAAGAAAGTAAGAGCCCAAAATATACCAAAAGAAGTGTCTTTAAGGTAAAATAATTTTCATTCAAAAATTCAATGTCCTCCATATAACTCACATGTCGAATTATTTAGATACAAAACAACCGAACAAAATAAAATGGCATGGCTTAAAAATAAGGAAATTTGACCTAGGAGCCTTGACCGAATTTTAGTTTTTTATGACTAACTATTCTTGACTAAAATCTAAAATAGACTTTGAGTCTAACTACATCATGCACGTACTCCCCCCAAAATAATTAAATATTTTGGTTATTTTGACTACAAGAACAATTATCCAAAAAAGAACTCTCAACAACCTTGTATAATTCGGCCACAAAGTTACCCATAAAGATGACATGGACTGATTATTAGGGTCATGTCCAAAGTTCTTGCCAAAAATGTATCCAAAAGCTCTTATCAAGTCATCTTCACAAGCTCAAATGTTTGCCAAACCATCTTCCACGTTTGCATTTGCTGCCACATCATGATACTCTAGGGCCATCAAAGTACAATCAAATAATTCAGGTTCCTCGTGATCGGATGATGCCGAGTATGCATTAGATCCATAAATTGGCATGGTAGACAAGGGAGAGTATTTTGTAGGAAGAAAAAGTGAAAACAGAATAGACGCGTGAGAAGAATGACATTTTTTTTTGGTAATTAAGTTTTATTGATTTTTAAAATTTAATACATGAGTTTCTCACGAACAGAAAAACCTCTGTTTCCAGATTTATACGAACAGAAAACTCTGGACCTGCGAAAAAGGTGTCGTTCTGCTTTTCATCTTTCTTCTTCGGTCACCTCTCGCCGGAAGGAAATCGAGCTACACTTCCCAGGTATTCTTAGCAATTCCGTGATCGTATACTCTTTGATTGTACTTTGTCTTGCTTTTTGCCAATACCACAGATTTATTTGGATCCACTCAAATTTTGCCATTGTATTTGTCTCAGTCTCAAATCGGATTGAATTTCTTTCTTTCCATAAACTCCACATCGCAGCATGCCATGTTGCTTTTCATAAATCAACTCCTACTTTCCCACTAAGGCATTCATATGTTCTGCGTAATGTTGTGGAATTGTTTCGCGAGGAACATACTTGATTTGGAATCATTGATAAATCTCTTGCCATAATTCTGCTGCGTTGATACAGTGTATGAACAGATGACTTGCATTTTACATTGTCTTGGCACACATCACACAAAGCCCTTCTCTTTGCTCCACTTTTACTCCACGAGCTGCCAGATTTTCCATTGTTTGAACTTTGTTTTGCATTAGACGCCATGAGAAAGCCTGAATTCTATTTGGTGTAATTTTGTTCCAGATCTTTGCTGACTGTTGTTCTACCTCTGATAATCTGCTTTCCTTTTTGTTTAAGATGTTGTAAACTGAGTTGACTGTGTATCTCCCTCCTGGATCTTCCTTCCATGTCCATAAATCTGGTCCTTCGTCACAAGTTGTATGTTCATTTAAACTTTGAAGCAGATTCTCAAGTAAGTGGCTATCTCGTTCTCTTGGTGCTCTCTGAAATTGTAGGTTCCAGATTCTATGGCCCTGTGTTGCTGTTGTGACTTTTGCAATTGTGTGGTTTTGTTGTGAGCTAAGTTTGTATAGCCTTGCGTATTTCAGCGCCAGCCAACCTTCCCCCATCCAGTCATATTTCCAAAACAAGGTTTCTTTAGAGATTGCCCAGATATCTTTCCAGCAGGGAGAAACATGGTCAGGTATTGTTATGAATGACCAATCAGTGAGATGATCTATTCCTCTGAAATATTTTGCTTTGATGGCTTTCATCCATAGATCTTCTGAATTCTCTCTGAATCTCCATAGCCATTTAGTTAGCAAGGTTGTGTTCATGTGGCTCAACTTTTTAAATCCTAGTCCTCCAGTGTCCTTGTCCTAACACATGTCTTGCCATTTAATCCAGTGTATTGCATGAGTTATATTTGCTTTCTGTCTCCACAGAAATCCAACCATCATTTTCTCTAATGTTTTTGTCACTTGTGGGGTGCTCTGAATAATGATAAATAATATATTGGCAAGCTTGAGAGAACAAATTTGATTAGAGTTACCTTCCCTGCAAAAGATAGGTACTGATTTTCCCACTTTTCAATTCTTGCTTTGACTGTGGATACAATGTTATCCCACATTTTTAGTCTTCATGGGTTGCCCCCAATGGGATATCCTAAGTATGAGAAGGGCATATCTCCACTCGCACAATTCAAATCTCCTGCATAATCAGTCAAACAACTCTGTTTCATGTTCTGGCCATATAATTTGCTTTTAGCAAAATTGGTAGCTAAACCTGAAATCAGCTCAAACAATTTTAATATTCCAGCTAAGGTTCTGAGATTTTGCTTATTTCCTCCTGCTAGTAGTAAGGTATCATCTGCATATTGGAGATGTGTGATCTCCAATTGTCCCACTTTTATCCCGGTTAGCCTCCCCACCTCCTTTGCTCTGTTAATCATCAAGCTGAGGCCTTCCACAACTACTAAAAATAGGAAAGGAGATAAGGGATCCCCCTGCCTTAATCCTCTTCAAATTTTTATTTCTCCTGAGCTGCTACTATTTACAAGCAGAGCTACATGCGGTGAGCATATACATTCTTTGATCCATGATATCCACTTGCTACCAAAACCAAACTTATCCAGCATTGCAATCAGAAACTCCCAATCAACAGTGTCAAAGGCTTTCTCGAAGTCTACCTTTAGTAGTACAGCTTCTTTCTTTGTTTTTTTGATTGAATGTATCACCTCATTTGCCACTAGAATTCCATCCAAAATTTGTCTTCCTTTAATGAATGCAGTTTGTTTTTTCGCAATCAGCTTTCCCATTACCTTCTTCATTATATT
Source organism: Pinguicula moranensis (assembly GCA_028565015.1). NCBI lineage: Eukaryota > Viridiplantae > Streptophyta > Magnoliopsida > Lamiales > Lentibulariaceae > Pinguicula > Pinguicula moranensis. Next base: position 10,323 of record JAOWBN010235277.1, read on the forward strand.
GGAAAGTAATTTAGCCAAGATTTTATAGCCACAGGTCACTAAAGAGATGGAGCGGTATTGTTCAATCTTGACTGGATTCTGGATTTTTGGGTCTAAAGTGACCAGAGTAGAGCTGATACCTTTACAAATTCTGCCTTCTTGATGAAAATCTTTGATGAATGCAATGATATCTTCTTTCATCATCTCCAAGTGTGTCTAAATAAAATATAGGTTATAACCATCTGGCCCATGAGCTTTATTCGATGCACAACTAAATACTGTGTGCTTGATTTCTTCATCTGTAAACTGTGCTGTCAGCATCTCATTATCTTCTATAGAAAAAAAATTTGTTGCTCGAAGCTCTATGGTGGGTCGCTGCCAGTGTTCAGTGACATATTTTTTTGAAAAATGATCTTTGATTCCTTGTTTGACTTCATTAACTTCTTCAGCCCACTTGCCGTTCATATTGATGCCAGTTATTCTATTTTTGCTTCTATTTCTCGTAATTTCGTGATGGAAATAGCTTGTATTTTCATCACCTTCACAGATCCAACGGGCTCTTGCTTTTTGCATCAATAGTGTCTTTTTATTCAGCTCTGCCCTTTGCTTATGCATCCATATGATCCTTCTTTGCTCCTTCATGGCTTCTGTTGGGTTATCTAGTTCATATTGTGCATCCAATTGTCTGAGCTCCTTCTGTAAATTTTCTAATGTTTTATCCACTGAACCAAAGACAGTTGAGTTCCATTCCTTGAGTTTGATCTTCAATTGCTCCAACTTTTCATGCAACACATAGCTTTTATGCCCTTCTATTCTTATTTTCTGTCATTCCTTCTGTACCAAATTCTTGGAAGCCTTCTTCATTGTTCCATGCATTGATGGTCCTAAATATCTTTGGTCCCCAATCTACTGGGTTGTTCTTTAAAAGAAGAGGTCTATGATCAGAGTTGAGTCTGTCCAGTCCCATTTGTGCTAAATCTACCCACTTATTCATCCATTCTTTTGATAATAGGAAACGGTCTTGCCTACTACAACAATCTCCTCCCCTTGATATGCAAGTATATTTAACTTTCTGCATCGGTAAATCTACCAAACTTGCCTCTTGAATGAAGTGTGTAAAATCTCTCATTTCTGGCCATAGTGGTGCTGCTTTGCTTCCCCTCTCTTCCGGGCTCTTGATTGCATTAAAATCCCCTACCACACACCATCTTTTTGAGGATTTTCTTGTATTGTTCTGCTGATTTTTTTCCATATAGTTCTATTCCTTTTCAATGACCCAGTGGAGTAGATGTTCATTACTGTTATTTGAACTTTGTCTATTCCCCAGAGACCTTCCACTCCTAAAATGCCCTCTGCCTCCCAATAGGTTTGAATTTGGAAAACCTCACTTTGCCAAATCATGAGCATTCCTCCTGCACTGCCTATTGCATTGCTATGGTGATAGTTAAAATCTCTGTTAGGCCATAACCTTGCGCATTCCCATCTGTTCAAAGAAGCTAATTTTGTCTCATGTTCACAAATCATTTCTGCTTTTGAAAAGATTATCAACTACCTCAGTTCTATTTTTTTTTCTCGGTGTACCTAATCCTCAAATATTGTAAGAGACAATTCGAGGATTATCAAATGACATGTCTATTTAGTGGACGCTTGCAACATTTTGTAGAAATTGTTGTATAACATTATTATAAGATTTTAGAAATTCAGTTCCTATTAATTTCTCAAGAATAATATTTAAACTTGATAAAAGTTGTAGACCAATTTTATAAAAACAGAGTTGCAATAAAAGAGAAAGCAGCTGCTCATCCATTTTGCATGTCTTCCTTGCTTTGTAAACTTGCAGACGAAACATTTCACTCCTCTGGTCAATAGTAAGATGAATTCACAAGATAAATATTTCAAACAAATAGAGAAGCTAGCAAATAGCTACACCACTAATCAATCAAAGCAAATAGATCAAGTGGTTTTTGAGAATGCCCTACAGTTTAAAAACGTCTATCTCATGAAAACTAAGTTAAAAGTTAGGTAATGGCAGGCAGCCACAAATGCATGATACAGCTTTTGTC
>JAOWBN010235287.1:0-12363 GCA_028565015.1 Pinguicula moranensis
GTCACACACATTAACACCATTTTCTTGAGGGTTAATTATGAAGTGACCAAAAGTTTTGGGGTCATTTCATAATTTTTAAAGTTTAGGGACTATTTTGCAATTACCAAATTGCTTATGGATTTTTTTGAAAAATCCTAGAAAGTTGATTGATCAATGACACATGTCATACATGCATTAAGACATGTGTTGGGACACTTGCCTACCTCCAAGCATGTGAGACATGCATTTGGACAAGTGTTATGACATTTGTCATTCTTTAAAGCATGTTAGACATACATTTTGACCCTTGTTTAGATATGTGTCATTCTTAAGGCACTTTGGATCTTCTATAAATACCCTAAGACTTCTATATGTGAGATGTGGTTGCATTTGAAGCCTTGGTCGAAAATTAAGAAGTCCTTTTGTCCAAAAGTTGGAAAACCCAAAAATTATTTGGGAAATGATTGCAAATTTGGAGAAACTTTTCATCTCATTTTCTAAGGCTTGAAGTGTAGAGCTAGCACTCTTCTATTCACATATAATGTTATACATTTAGGTGTATAAGCCTCAAGGGAAGTGGTGATGTGGACTACTCTAGAGGGTGGACATTTGAACACCTAAAAGGAAAAAGTCTACTTGCAAAGATTGGAGATTATTCAAGAGGTACAAACTTTTTGAAATCCCTTGAACTCTAAGTTATGTAAATTAGCAAAGATCCATGGTCAAAAGTTCTCTGAAATTTTTGTTATACATGCTTAACACACTTATATTTACGCTTCTGCACGTATTTTGCATAATGACACGTAGTGTAGCGCTCCAAGATCTTACACCCGAACCACATGACAATCAATTTCAATGTGTTTTGTCCGCTCATGGAACACAAGGTTCGCCGTGACATCTAGGGCCGCTTTGGTGTCGCACCAAAATGGGATTGGAAGAGAAATATCAAGCTAAAAATCCTGCATAACATAAGTAATCCACTGTAATTCATGAACCGTAGTTGCCATGGCGCGGTATTCCGCCTCTACATAGGAACAGGAGATTGTCGTCTGCTTCTTCACCTTCTAGGACACAAGACTTGTGCCAAGGAAAATACAAAATCCAGCGAGGGAATGCCAAGTAGTACGGTAATTCCCCCAATCAGCATCATTGTAAGCAGTGGGCTGATGGTGAGCAGAACTTGCATAAAATAGTCCAAGATTGACACTGCCGGATAAATACTTCATGACATGGAGGGCGGCATATCAATGCAAATCATGGGGATTGTGCACAAATTGGCTAAGTTGCTGCACAGCGTAGGAAAGATCCGAATGAGTATAATTCAGATAAAGCAACCTTCCTACTAAACGCCTATACTTTTTAGGATTATGGTAAAGTGGTGAAGAATCCTAATCTGCAGCTTCAAATTTATTGTCACGAGGCAAGGGTGTTGACACGGTCGTGCAGTCCAGCAAGTTCACTTCTTGTAACAGATCTTTGATATATTTTTTCTGACAGAGATAGATGTCATCTTCTAATCTAGCCACCTCCATCCCTAAGAAATACCTGGCTTCTCCAAGGTCCTTTATGGCAAAAGATGTATCCAAGTACTCCTTAACTTTTGTCATAGCATCAGCACTGGTTCCAGTCAACAAAACGTCATCAACATACACCAAAAGCAGTAATAAGCATTCTGCAGTGTGAAAAACAAACAAGCAATGATCATGGTAAGATCGTTTGAAACCAAAATTCTGCAACTTGAAGTGAATTCAATATTCCACTGGCGTGAGGCCTGCTTCAGGCCATAAAGTGATCTTCTCAGCCGATAGGCCTGCCCCTTCGCAGCCTTGGAGTAGCCCAAAGGAGGATACATGTAGACCTCTTCCTCCAAAAAATCATGGAGGAAAGCATTGTTAACATCTAGTTGAACACACTCCATTGTCTGAGGGCTGCAATTGCAAAAAGTAGTCTGACTGTAAAAATCTTAGCAACCAGGCTAAAGATTTCATTGAAATCTTCTCCTTCCACTTGGGTATAACCCTTATCTACCAACCTTGCCTTATACCTCTCAACTGACCCATCCGCTTTGCATTTCACTTTATAGACCCATTTTGAGCCTATGGCTTTCTTGCCATCAGGGAGTTGGCCCCAGTTCCTGAAGTTCGGTGCTCATGGCCTCTACCCATCTTTGATTAGTTCGGGCCTGATTATAATGTTTAGGCTCATCAACTGTGGACAGATTTCCGACAAAATTTTGATAGGAATCTATGAAGTTATAAAACTCATCAGATGGAGGAGGTATGGCTTGCTGATCCTCACTACAAGAGAAGGATATGTGAAAATCATCCATCCATGACACTGGCTTCCTGACTCTCTGACTGCGGCGCAGAAGAGCTGGTTGAGTGGCAGGGTACCAACCATATCTACAAAGGAAAGGTCAGGATGAACAATCTGCTCAGGTACTTCAGAAGGCATGGTTACATGTTGATCCGCAGTATTGTTCACAGGAATATCCTGCTCATGTGTGCATGAAGACACTCCCTCTGGTGAAACATGGTCCCCTTGCACGGTCATTTTGGTGGATTCATCATTTGAATAACTTGGTGATGCAGTAGCAGGACACCAAGAGCCATTTTCATCTTCAAATATCATAGATGTTGTAGGAAACACAGACTCATGAAACACAACGTCTCTAGATACAATAATCTTTCTCTATAGAGGAAGATGCAATTTGTACCCCTTTTGGTCAGCAGGATACCCAACAAACACACCTGGCAAAGATCTAGGGTCAAGCTTGTCCTTCATCCTACTATGGTTCAATGCAAAACATCTACATCCAAATATTTTCAGTTGCTCAATGTCAGGTTGATATCCATAAAGGGCTTAATATGTTGACTTCTATCCCAATGTTCGACTAGGCTATCTGTTAACCAGATAAGTAGCTGTCAAGAGAGCTTCTCCCCAAAAAACTTTCTGCAATTTGGCCTGAAACAAAAGTGCTCTTGTGCGATGATGCCGCTCCACAGTTCCATTTTGTTGTGGATTATATGGACAACTCTTTCGATGTATGATACCTCGCTCCTTAAAGAAAACAACACATTTTTCATTCAGAAACTCCGAGCCATTATTAGTACGTACCACATTAACAATAGATTTAAACTGTGTCTGCAGGAAGATAATGAAGTTTTGAATCAGTTGAGAAACTTGATCTTTAAAGTGAAAGAGGCAAGTCCAGGTACATTTACTCTTATCATCAATAACTGTCAAGAAGTAATGGCAATTACTGAGTGAAGGTTTCTTAAATGGCCCTCACACATCCATATGAATAAGATCAAAACATGCTTTGGATGTAGTGGTGCTATCATGAAAAGATAGCCTACTCTGCTTGGACAAAGGACATATATCACACAAATCAATTTTATTTCGCATGTCCACTGTTACACCATAAATGTGAAGATGATTCAACACCTCAATAGAAGGATGACCAAGTCTTTTATGCAATATTTTTAGATTAACTGCAGTACAAGCACTGTGATCTTTATTCTCTAATAGTGCAGGTTGATGAATGGCAGAGGATGGCAACAGTAAGGAGGAATAACCACGCTACATCTGTTGAATAAATCCAGAGTCAAAGGATTTTTTATTAAGGATGTAGAGATCCCTAAGCACTCTCCCAGCTGCAACAACTCGAGATGTTTTAAGGTCATGTATAAGGCAACAATTAGGCAGAAAACAGAAACCAAGACTTGCAGTTTTAGACAGCTTATGCACAGAGAGTAAATTATATCAGAAACTCGGAAGATGCAAACACGATCTCAGAATAAGAGAGTCACTCAATCTTATGTCCCCGGTACATACAACCGACTTGATACTCCCATCAGGCAGCCAAACCGATGTCAAGTTTTTACATACAACCAATTTTCAGTACATTTCCACATCAAGTAATTCTTATATGTAAGCAGTACATAAACGAGCTGCATACCAGAGCTATCGAATTCGTGCACCTATAGATGCTCATCCTCCAGTGTCTCAATCTGCTTCCAAAGTTCGGCTTCCCGCCGTTCCAGTCATTGAGCCATACTTGCTTGCTCTACCAGTATTTTCGCCAGCATTTCCTCCGCCATATCTCTGATCCACTCTATCACTCGCTCAGATTTCCTTGCAGTAAGTAATTGTTCTCATAAAACACGAAATCGTGCGTTGTTCGGATCAAAATATGCGTAATTAGCAGGTGAATCAACCTTGTTCTGATACCATGTTGAAATTTATGAAGGAATTTCATGAATTGCACAATGAGATCCGATCAAGAATAGAAAGGAAAAAAGAGCGCGAGTTTTCAGGAAGTAACTACTTCCACTTTTTTTGTATTTTTGATTTATGTCTTGTAAGAAAACATTTACACGAGTAAACAATATTTAAACACAAAAGCCGTCCATGTGGCTTACGTCTATCCACGCCTCATAACACAAAATGCGTAGGGATGGCCATTCGGGACTTCAGGACGAGAATTGTCCGTTCCCGTTCCTGTCCCGAAATATTTCGGGATCGGGACGCTCATTCCCGGTCCCGTCCCGATTTTTCGAAGTACCAAAATTTTTGTGCCTAAAAATTATTTCGGGAACGGCTATTCCCGTTCCCGTCCCGAAATATTTCGGGACCAGGAGGCCCATTCCCGGTTCCGTCCTGAACTCCCGAAAATTTCGGGAGTTCAGGAATTCGGGACTGCAGTATTCGAGAAATCCCGAATACCGCCGTTCCATTTTGCCACCCCTAAAAATGCGATACAACTCTACAAGTGAATTTGTGACTTCATTAAACCTCCGTTATAACATTCACCGCATGATCAAGGATGATCGTACGGCTATTTTTCATCTTTCTCACACTGAGCAAATCCAACATCTGCATTGACTAACTCAGCGCAGCTCATCTTTGAAGCAATCTGGAAGCACCATTCTGCGAAACTCGTGAATCTCGTGGCATCAATTGATATGCCAACAGACATATTTATAAATATGGCATAAGATCCACTGTATCAAACATTCTGAAAATCAAGAAAAATCCTTTCCCCTGTAATAGCGTCTTCTAGCTAAATTTTCTCAACCAAAACTTGGATTCAAGCTTCGTTGTCAATGGAGAAAATTCTTATGGTATGAGAGCAATAATAAAGACTTAACAGCCTAATTTCGATCCCGGTTTCAATCAATTCTTCTTTTGCTGTAATTCTTCTTCTTTTGTTCTGTTAGAACCCCCTTTTTTCTGGTAGCGCTGCTATGTTCTATTGGTTTCTTGATAAAGTCTCCTTCTCTTTCAGTGTCATTTTGCTTTGCTTATTGGTGTTTTTTTTTGCTTCACTTGGTTTTGTTGTTCTTGCTTTGCTTGTTGTTTTTCGTTTGCTTCACTTGCGGCTGTCCAGAAGGAATCAACTCTGCACCTCGTCCTCGTAAATGGTGGGGCATTCCGATAACTGAAACCCCAATGATGCTGGCGCTACTCCAACATTCTGAAGTGCAGCAAGGGCAAAGTCTGACTGGAACGGGTTCATAAATTCAATCTTAGGGAAGATTGATGACATGATTCTTCAGCACTGGATGCAGCATATCATTTTTGGACTGCGATTACTGAAAGCCAGTCTCTTCGGTTCATTCCATTCCCTGGAAAATTGATTCTAGACTACAAAATTTCTCAACCTTGATGTTCACGACCACCGAAAGATCCAACACGAATGACAGAGATTCAGAACAGAGAGAACTCGTCGCTTTCCTTGCCAAAATTCGCCAAACAATTCTGAACACCTTCCTCAACTCGGATGGAGAAATAAGAATTAACAAAAATTGAAGAAACCGAAACCGAAACCGTAACCGAAATCGAGATCTGTTTGGTGAAGAAGACGAGCGGTAAAGAGAAGCTTCGAGATATGTCAACGGAAGATTGGATCGGGCTTTATTTTGCTTCTGGGCCAACATCATTATTAACGTTCTGGGAAATCCATGGTTTAATTAAAGAAGATAAAACTAATGGATTTTTAATTTGGACCGATATCATCAAATTTCAAGTGGCCGGAAAGCTCTCAAAATTTATTGGGCATTAATTTTCTGATAGCATCAAAATCTACCATCAATTATGATTTTTTTTGCTGGCATTATCATCAAGACTCCACCGCATCCTCGTTGCTGGCAGTACCAACTCTTTTATGAAAGTAGCACCCTTGGATGATAGTCTCGCATGCCCAAGAAAATTGTGATCACCTCGGCCAAGGGCGGAGCCAGAATTTTTACTGAAGGGGGCAAAAAATAATCTCAGTAAAATGGATTGGGTTGGGTCGGATTTCGTCTGTTCGAGTTAGCTCAATTTATCCTACAATACAACTTGTAATTTTTCGACTAGAAAAAAATAAAGTGGATTCAAAATAAAAGACTACAAAAATAAATATTCAATAAGTTGTCATTCAATCATCCAAATAAAAAATATATATATATAATAAAATAATTTAAACTAAATTGGCTTCTACCTAGTTCCATATTTACAATTTATCAATAATGGAATCAATATCCAATGATTGAACTATTTTCTTTTTTAATATTGACTAATAATAAACTAGATAAGAATTGATCTTCTATTTTACTCTGGTTCACTTTTAAACTTACCCAATGATGTATAATGCTTTGGTTCACTTTTAACAAGATAAGAGAAAGATTTTTAAGGTCTTGCCTCGGGAAATAAGACTTTAGCTACCTTTATGCTGCATGTTTGGACAAATTGAATCTCATTATCAGCTGCAGCAGTTTTATAGAATTCTTCATACTCAGCTCCCTAACAATAAAATTATACAGGATTAAGTTTGGCTGAATCAAAGCTAGATCAATCAACTCATATTCATGTAATTATTGATGAAGAAACAATGATACATTTATCCATGTACCTCAAATTTATCAAAGAGACCAAGTGCATAAACAGTGTACTGCTATAGTAACTCATTTGCTTCAGCAAAATTAGCTGAAATAACTGGTGATCCTGTTCTTGTTGGCCCATGTCATAATATCTTCACTTTTCACAACATATGACCAACAAAGAATTCCTAATTAGCACATACACGACAATGAAAAGAAAAGGAAAAGGGTACAACAACCTATAATACCGAATTGGTTGATCAGATTGGACTACATAGCCCCCTAACAAAGCTCTCCACGGAGAGAATAAACACAAGAATCTTCTTTACCCAATGAAATTTTAAAGGGATTATAAATTCTTCATAGGATCAAGTGATGAAAACTTGTTGCACGCGACTTTCCCTAACAAATCAACTGATTCATAACTCAAAACTGAGCATTTGCAGATCTTTCAGTTGCATTTCACGAGTAGTTTTAGCTTTTCAATGGATAAGATAACAGGTCACAAAATAAAAACTCACGAGGAAAGGGGGGCAAAATAAAAGGGGGCAAAAAAATAATTAAAATATATATATATAATTTATTGTTTTTTTCCTGGGGGACCATGGCCCCCTGGTCCCCCAACTCCGCCACTGGTTGATAATAATGAAGAAAAGTGGTTGTAAATGATAATACATAAAATAGAAAAGTGTTGGTGATTGAATAAGGAGAAACTTCTCCAGAAAATCCCCTTGTCTTCTTTACAGCTTTCTTCCTCAATTTCACTGATTGATTCATAGTTTAGTGAATTACAAATGGTATCAGAGCAAGTAGAAGCTTTATGGTTTTGATTCATACAATTGCTTATTCAATCTAGTGTTTAACGCCAATTGGAAATTGAGGCAAATGGCGTTGACCGAAGCCAAGAGATCGGAAATGTTGGCGATGAAACGAAAATAGCAACTTGAAGTTTTGATGGAGGGGAAATTGCAGGTTCCTGAATTGGATAGTCCAGGTATGCAATTGGTATCAGTTCGATTGAATGGAACAATTTTTTTAATTTGGAATGCAACAGTGTCTGTACTTGAAGTCAAGCTTAAGATTGGCTTCATTAAACAACCGAGTAAAGATTCATCTCTATATTTGAAGTGGAAACGGACGAACAGCTTGGGGTGTTTATAGGGGTGGATAATGGTAATAGCAGTAACAGAATGGCCTAATCTGTTACCGTTTCGGTTCCATTACCGTAACCGATATCCGCTATTCCGCTACCTTAGCGATAACGGTAGCGGAATTTCGCCAATTCTGCCAACTTTCCCATCAACAAATTCATTATGCATTTTTTTAAATATTTTCAGCAATGCAAAATGCCCGTCAATTAAGTCCTTCACGTTATTGGCCATTGCTGGCATTTAATATAAATATATAATCATTCAAAAATTCTATGAATGAGAAAGAAAGAGGGTGATACAATACAATTCAAAATAATCCAAGATAATTCGGAGGCAGTAGTAACAATACCTGTCAATAAGGTTTACATGTCATCAACATTGTGATAAATAATACCAATAGACAATAAGCAGCAACATCAAAAGTTAATTACTCAACAACAACCAATCACAAATTATAGAACAAAAGTATAAAACATAAACAATATAGTTACGGCTTCCAACCAAATAACCAAGTCCAATAACACAACAATGTGACCAAGTTTAGCCCAGCAACACCAACAGTTAACCTAGCAAACGGGCAATGTATTCTTGTGGGATTTTATTCAACTTTGCGTATACCACAAAATATAAGTAAAAGTTAGACATTAGGTGAAAGAATAGTAAAAACTTAACAATAAAAAACAAAATATATAACAAAGAATTATACCTCTATCAATATCATATGTAGTAGGATCCTCTATACCATGAAAAATCTCTATCTCGTCGGACATACTATGTAGCCAATTTTGAGTACAAATGAGTGCCTCGATTGTACCGGGGGCTAAAGAACTCCTATGGGCATCTAATACTCGACCCCCAATTCTAAATACAGTCTCTGATGGCACTGTGAAAATCGGAATAGCCAGCACATCACGTGCCATCTGTGCCAAAACTGGATAAAAGGATTGATTGCTCTTCCACCAAGCAAGAATATCAAGATTCTTCAAAGCCGGTAAGCACTTATCACTCAAATATCTATCAATCTCTGATTTTTCCTCCTTCTCACGGTCCTCGGGGTCAAATAAGTGGCATAACTATCATCAGACGCCCGACTAGGGGTGCTTATTCGGTTATTCGGTACCGGTTATGGTAATAACCATAACCGAACTGAACCGAAAAACCGAAAAACCGAAAAACCGGTTGGGCGGGAAATGGCCAAATTTCAAATCCGCCGGGCCCGGCGGACTTTTTAATTTTTTTTTTAAATAAAAAACCCGGCGGGCTAAACCGCCGGGTTGCGCGGGCGGGTCCGGAAATTTTCAGATCCGCCGGGTCGCGTTTTCGTGACCCGGGCCCAGCCCGCCTGTAGGCAGGCCAATCGGCCTGTAAGGCCCGCGGCACGCCGGGCCGGGTCCGGGCCGGGCCCGGGCCGCGGGCCTCTTTGGGCGTCTCTAGTCTAGAGTCTTCACTGCCCGTAAAATTAAAAGATTATTTTGAATTATTTTCAATTATATAATAAAAATATTATCAGAATGAACAATAAAAATGTATAGCAATTAGGTAAGAAACTACTGAAAATGAAAGATTACTAAAAGAAAAAAGAAAAAAGAAAAAAAAGGTTCACAAAAAAAGTGAAAAATTCCCCCAAAAAAATGTTTACCAAAACATACTTTTAATAGTCTCATAAGAAAGATGGATAAGCAAAATTGACTTTGGAAACAGTCGAGAATAAACTTTTACCTATTTCAAGGTAGAATTTATTTTTAAAAAGTCATCTGAAATAGGACAGTGGCATTTGGAAAAGAAACATAAATGTATATGTACTAAAAATATTTATAAAAGAATCTTAATAATTCAAACAGTAGGATGATGGGGGTGGAGGTAGGGATTTCTATTAAAAAAAATTAAATTTTTTATTTAATATAAACCTCATTCTTTCACTTTTGGCTAAAAATATGTGATTTTCCCTTAAGTATGTTTTATTCCTCCCCACCCTCACCCTACATATGTATGTCTCCCCTAATGAGTATAAGTGTATAACAATATTAAAAAAATTATGGCTCCACCACTAAGCAGAACAATATTCAAAAAAATCTCAAGTATAACAAAATTAATAATCGAATCTGATATAGGGATGGCCAAATGGGACCGCGGGATTTGGGATTTCCAGAATCCCGAATTTCTCGAAAAATTTGGGAAGTTCGGGATTCGGGACGGGACCGGGAATGGGTATCCTAGTCCCGAAATAATTCGGGACGGGAACAGGAATGCCCATTCCCGGTCCCGAATTTTTTTTTTTCAGTAAAAAATTCGGGATTTCCCGAAGTCCCGAAGTTCCGCAGTCCCGAATCTCGAACTTCCCGAATTTTTCGGGACTTCGGGAATACGGGACGGGAACGGGATTCGGATTGCCGGTCCCGAAATATTTCGGGACGGGAACGGGTAATTCCCGTCCCGAATTCCCGAATGGCCATCCCTATTCCATAGTGTCCATACTGTGCAATGCCAGATGGACTTCCAAAGTTGGCTCACCGAGCGATGTGGTGTGAATCTCATATGTATCTGAAAGTGAATTAGTGAATGATCATGACCCACATATTCATATCCTAACCACGGATATATAGAGGACCACACGGCATATGTGAACCGGCATGTGCAAAAAAGATGCTAACAATCTTCTAACTCGGTCTCACAGAAAGAGCATAAACGTTCCTGGTCTGACAAAGTCACCCCACGGCTCAAGAGATTGTTTGCAGTAGGTAACCTCAGTTGTATCAACTTCCAACATAAAGCCAATACCTTGAACGGTGATGAGGTTCCCCATATTTGCGCCAAGGTGATAGTCGCGGGCAACAATGTATCCGAACAGTCCGAAAGAATCGCCTTGTAGCCACTGCGCGTAGTATAAATGCCTGTGGGTGTGTCCGACTAGAGCCATGCATCTCTGTTTCTATTTGGGAAGGAGATGTCTAGCTCAAACTCGAGGTTCCGGAGCACCATCACTTCTCTACGGCTAAGAGCCCTTCGCCATTTCCAAATTATCACATGACGGCCATCCTCCATTTTCCATTTGGTTGAAACCAAAATCCCCTTATCGGCCGCTTTCAAATATAGACGGCGATCCCTGCTTGCTAATTTTCCGGTACCAAGGCAGTTGTCTTCCCAAAACCGTGTTCGAGACCCATCCCCCATTTTTCTTTGCATTCGGTTCACATACCAACTTTCACTACAAATAATTTTCTTCAAATCTCTCCACCAACGAGTGCTCAAGCGTGTATCGTGAAGATCCTCCCAATCCGCACATGGGAGATGATTACCAAAATATTTTTTGATAATCAAGTCTCTCCAGGGACCCGTTTCTTCATTTTTTAAACATCAATCCCATTTTGCAAGCAAGGATTTATTAAAGATACCTGGATGGAGGAAGCCAGGCCCACCATCAGCCTTGCTACGACACATTGATTCCCAACTGATCCACGGTATTGAACGACTTGATTCCGTTCGAGTTTTCCACAGAAAGCTTCTACATATACCGATCATATCGTGAATCACAGATTGTGGTGCCTTGTATAGAGAAAAGTGGTAGATAGGTAAGAATTTTCCCATGCAGCCGTCTTATTTTTCATAGCCATAATGAGGTTCATCCATGATGTCCGTGACCCCGGATTACATCCCACCGAAAGACCAATAATTAAATGGAATCGACATAGTTGAACAATGAAGAATCCGTGCATATAAAGTTTGAAGTACCGGATCAATATTAAGGCATAATATGTTGCTCTTCTGAAAGTTTATGCGAAGACCCTAAATTAATTTATATAGACGTAACACCCCTTTCATGGTCTTCACATTAGAGATATCACCCTAAAAAAAATTAAAGTATCATCCGCATATAGTGAATGGGTGTATACATAATCCCCACATCGAATACCTCGAAGCCCCGCATACTGGACCGAATTTTTAATGAGAAGATTAAGCCCTTCGGTTGCAATTGCAAATAATAACGGGGCTAAAGGGTCTCCTTGACGCAAGCCTCTTTCGAATTTAAAAATACATGTTGAGGCACCATTGATGATGACCGAGCCAGAAGAGGTAATCAAGCATGTCCGTATCCACCCAATCCATTTTTATCAAAGCCCATCGACCTCATAATAGACCAAAGATATTCCCAATTTACCGAGTTGAAGGCTTTGTCAAAGTCCACCTTTAAAAAAATTCTCGGGCTACTCGATTTAGTCACATAATGCAGCATTTCATTTGCGAGTAATACCCCCTCTTGGATTTGTCGCCCTTTAATAAAAGTGAGTTGTTGTGAAATAAGTTTGTTCATTACTTTCTTCAACCTGTTTGCAATTAGCTTTGACAAAATTTTGTATGCACTGCCAACT
>JAOWBN010235298.1:0-12363 GCA_028565015.1 Pinguicula moranensis
CTCGAACAACTCGAACATCTTCATCATCCACATTCAAAGATCTGATAATCTTGTTGCTCGTACCTAGGTTCACTTCAGAACGCCTCTTGCCGCCAAAACGGAATGGATAATCCACTTGCTGGTCGCCAACCTCCTCTGTTGTCCGACTGCCGTCGCCTTGTGAAATCGCCCACTAGGTTCTCTCTTCATATGTACGCACGCGCATACAAGGAGGGAAAGCGTTATCCAGCGTACCTCCCCCTGCGGTCACCATCATCATTGACGCCAAAAATGACGACGTTGAAGATGACCCAATCATCATTGATGGAGATGAAACCGACTAGACCGTTCATTGTCGTCCCTTCCCAGACACTAGTTCGGCATCTTGCCTCACTAGTGATTACTTCACCTAGTTTGTTTTTAACTATTTATTGGATATTGTATGTTTTGTTTGAACCCACTGTTGTGGTGACCTAGGAACAATAAATGATGACGATTTATGATGTTTGTTACTTTTTAAAACAATGTTCCAGCGTTATTGTTATGTTATTATCAGTGTTTTAGATGGTTATTGTTATGTTATTATCAATGTGTTAGTGGCTATAGGATCTCAACTTGTTAAAGATCTATAAACAACTTTATTGGAATATAAAACAAATAAATGTAGACCAGTACAAAGTTTAGGCCCAATTTTATAGAAATTATAAAGTTTTTAACTTCGTCTATGCTAAATTGTTGATTAGCTCAGCCAGTATGCAGCCCGAAACAAGGATGAGGGAAAACAAAATAAAGAGTTTCTTCCTTTTATTATATTGATGTATTCAGTTTTCCTTGAAGCTTTGCATTTTAATGATCATATTTGTGGTGAGTGTGTGACTATCTATTGGTTTATCATGTGTTAGGCTGTGGTGTCGTAGAGGGTCAAAAGGGACTAGGGATGTGTGGTTGCAGGTTAAGGGCACGCCTTTGTATTGTTGGTATCCGATTTTTTTTAAGAACTTGGCGAAATCATTCGGAAAATTTGTGCGTTTGGATAAATTCACGGAGGACCATATTATGATGCATCATGCTCGTATGCTTGTACGGGTATCCAATCCAAGTGTTATTAATGAAAGTGTCAAGGTTGAGTTAAAGCAGGAGTGGTTTTCGGTTAGAGTTGTGGAGGAATGAGGTGGGGGATGTTGGTGGGAGGTTGCCCGACCCCTGGTAGGAGGAGATATGGAGTGTGTTGGCGGATGGTTCCTAGAAAATAGGTGACAAAGTGGCTCGGAGTGAGGAGTTAGCTGGTCTAGTGGTAAGTGATGATAGGTTGTTTGAGAATGAACAACTACTTGTTTCAAATTTGGGGATTGATGCTTCGGTGGTTGTACCTAATTTGGTGCCTACTCCTAAATTTTTTTTATTTTTTTTGTTTTTTTTGTTAAGCCAAATTTATATAAATGGTAAAACGTATTTACAGAAAAGTTGCGTAAACGAACAAAGATGTAATCCAAAATCAAAAATCTAAAAAAACTAAAACTAGCCAAAAGCTAACAAAGAAAAGACTAATGCCAAAAATACAATCTAGAAAAGGACCCTACTCCTAAGTTACTGGACGATGTTAGTATGATATCCTTGTTGCCCACGATACAAAATGGTACTGAAGTGCCCTTGGTCGACCACACAGCGGAAGATGTGTCATCATTGTTTGTGGAGGAACATCCAACAAACAATGACCCTTTAATAAATGTTGGATATCCTTTACTTTCACCAGTGGATATGATCAAATGTTATGCAACACAGATTATTGATGACGTTGGTGCAAGGATGTCTCACAAGAAGAAAACTAAAAAATACAAGGAAAAACGTTCTCAAAAACCTTATGATGTTTCGGAAAATAAAATTGATATTCGAGTTTTCCAGGTACATTGGAGATTGTCCTATCTGATGCCCTTTTGTTTGGATCTCCATCACATATAGAGGACATTTTTGATTTTGTACAAGGACAAAGTATTGGATCTACAAGGCAATCCGCTAAACTTGTAGATGAGGCTGCGAAGACATGGAGATGGGAAAGACTATTGGTTTGATTAGTGATTTATCGGATGACACTATGGTTTCTAGATTGTTTGCAATGGAGAGAGAGATGTGGATATGGACGTACCGGAGGCGGTCGAGAACGTATCTACTATTGTTGAAAAATGAAGATTATGTCCATAAATGTTTGAGGGCTTGGTATCCCGGGTCTGGTATGTGTTATAAAGAATCTTGCATATTTATATTTTGTTGATTTTTTATGTTTACAAGAAACAAAGACTAATTGTGCTAGTCGATGAGAAAAATGGGGTTTGTTGAGAAGTGGATAGTTTGGATGAGAACATGTCTACAGTCGGCCTCAGGTTCAGTTCTTGTCAATGGATCTTCATTTGGTATTTTCGGCTTCCATTGTGATTTGAGTTTATTAATTAATCGTGCTGTTGATATTGGTGTGCTGCAGTGGATTCAATGTGGGGAGTCAATTTATACTCATTCTTTATATGCTGATGATACACTATTCTTTAGCCCAGGTTATCTTCCGAATGTTCAGGGAATGAAGGCTATTCTCCGATTATATGAGCTTATTCCTGGTCTATGCATTAATTTCAAGAAGAGCAACATATTGGGGATAAACATTTCACCTGATACTTTGCAAAGTTACGCACGTGAGTTGCACTTTGATGTGATGTCTCTTCCTTTTGAGTATCTAGGGATCTTAGTGGGTTGTAACCCATATATGTGCGTTCTTGGCGACCTCTTATTTTGGCAATGCAAAAGAAGACTGTTTCCTGTGAGAATCAGTTTCTAAACTTTGGCGGTAAGGTAACTTTGATAAAGAATGTATTATGCAATATGCCTGTATATTATTTCTCTTTATACAAAATACCTAAGTCTGTCATAAAGGAAATGATTCAAATCTGTACATCCTTTCTTTGTCAACATATTATAGAATATCTCGCGGAATCGCCTGGATTAGTGATAGAAGATGTGTGAAAGTAAAGAATGTGGAGGGCTGGGTTTCCATGATCTTGGTTTATTTAATGTTGCTTCGTTGGCCATGTGGGGTTGGCAGTTACGAACAGGTACTGTTGGTCAGTGGAGGGACATTGTTATGCACAAATATATTTGGATAGGGGAGGGGTATTGGTCAGGTTTATCATTCAATTATTTGTGCCTCATCTTGGTTTGTGGAGGGGGTGAAGAGACGAGTAGTGAGTGGAGATCGGACATGGTTCTGGGAGGATGTTTGGCTTGATGAGGGTTCTATTGCCCGACGGTATCCTCGATTGTATACGTTGGCAAATGATCATCAGATTCTTATTTTGGCCAAATGGACTAATGTGAAGGACATTTGGCAGTTGATCTAGACCTGGCGTAGACCACTTCGACAGCATGAGGCGGTTCGGGTACAGGAGATTGAGGCGATGACGATAGGTTTTTCCCCACAGCCTGGAGGTGAAGGATGGCAATGGATTAATGACCCCTCTGGCATGTATTCTGTGAGATCTGGATGTTGCATGCAGCGTATTTATTTAGGATCTATTTTGTCACCAAGTCCATTGCTTGCCTCGATTTGGGGTAGCAATCAACTTTCAGAGTTATGGCTTTCTGATCGCGTTTACTGCAGTCTCGTATTGCTACGGTAGATAATCTAGTTTACCGTGGTGTCCAGTGTTCGGCAGATATGCAATTATATAGTTTCTGTCGTGGAGACTTGGATAGTATATTGCATGTCTTCTTTACGTATAGTTTATCATATGCATTATGGTAAAAAATATATAACTGGATGGGATATATGTATATAGGGCATGCGGATCCACTTGAAAACTTTGCATCCCATATGGGCATGGATATACGGAAGTGCGGTCGAGATCTATAGAAAACTTTATGGCACTGCATTACATGGAATATATGGAATGCAATAAATGATGTTCGTTTTCATGAGGTTACTTTTAATGTCGATAGAATTGCTGAGAAGATCAAAGTGCAATCTTGGAATTGGTTCACGACATTTCAAAGAGTTCCAGTGGGGGTGACGATTGCAGATTGGATACTGTATCCAAGGTTTTATGTATCAAATACTTTTCCTCCTTGATGACTATGTGGTAGGAGTGATTTAATCTTCGATTTGAAGATAAATCATTGCCTTAATTAACTCTAAATTAACTCATATCTTTAATGTCTATGGGCCATCTACATTACCCGAGAAAAAAAGTCAGTGGGATCAGCTGATTCTACAAAAACAAAGAGGAAATGGACAACCAGATGCACAAGCAAAGGTGAAATAGCAGCTTTCAGATAGTTCGTAAGTGACATGGGATTGCAGGACTTGGGCATGAACAAGAGAAAGTTCACCTGGTAATTAAGCTCCCTCAACGCCATCAGAAGATTAGACAGATTTCTCGTGAACAACAGATGGTTAGAAAGTGGACACAACTGGGTGCAAACTGGACTAGACCGGGAGGACTCAGATCACTGCCCAGTGCTACTAAACTCTCAGGTGCAAAACTGGGGACCTAAACCCATGAAAGTACTGAATTGTTGGCTGAAAATGAAGGACTATAACGAAATGATAAGAAAGGTATGGACTGAAACAGAAATACAAGGATATGCAGGAGACAGAATTAAGAAGAAGACACAGTTGTTGAAAGAAGAAATAAGGATGTGGAACAAAAGGGATAACAATGATATTAGCTCAAAGAGATTGAACATGTTGAACTCACTGAAAGAATTAGAAATAAGAGCAGAAGAGGATAAACCTGTAGATCCGCAGAACAGATTCAGCATACAAGCAGTGGCAATGAGACAGGAACTTCATGATCTGATAAACCAACAGGAGAGTATCTTGTACCAAAAATCCAGGATAAACTGGCTGCAGCAAGGAGACGCGAACACATCCTATTTCCACAATAGGATAAAAATAAATAGAGCTAGGAACACAATTAATGGAGTGTGGGAGAATAGAATATGGTATAAGGAGGTGGAACAGGTGAAGCAATGCTTCAAGAAGCACTTCCAACTCAGATTCACTGAACAAAAAACTCTCAGGCCAACCTTAGGAAGTGTTGAGGTAAGAAAAATCTCGGACTTCTCAAGAACGTATCTGGCCACCCCATTCACAGAGGAGGAGATTATGCAGTCAATAAAGAGCTGTGGAAACAACAAAAGTCCGGGGCCAGACGGATTAAACTTTGCCTTTATCAAACACTTCTTGCCTTTGATGAAAACAGATATTTGTGAAATGATGCAGGACTTCTATAAAAACAGCAGAATAGTCAAGGGAGGAAATGCTTCACACATCACTTTGGTAGCTAAAATTAGTAGCCCGCAGCAGATCTCTGATTACAGACCAATTAGCTTGATAGGGAGTACATACAAGATACTATCAGAGGTACTAGCTACAAGATTAAGCAAAGTTTTAGATGAAGTGATCTCGAAAAATCAGATGGCATACATTGGAAAGAGGCAGATTAGAGATGGTATTTTGATAGCCAACAAAGTAGTTGATGAGCTAAAGAAAACAAAAAAACCTGCGTTGATTATGAAAGTCGACTTCAAAAAAGCGTTTGATATGGTTAGTTGGAGATACTTGCAGGGTATGATGAAGAAGATGAATCTGCCTGACTGTTGGCTGTGGTGGATAAAAGAATGCCTAGAATCAGCTACCACGTCCATGCTAATTAATGGCAGCCCGACCACCAAATTTACAACACAGAGAGGACTCAGACAAGGAGATCCGTTATCTCCGTTCTTATTTATAATGGTAGCTGAAGGAATTTCAGCAATGGTACAACAAGCAGTGCTACTGAATTTAATCAAACCACTAGAAATTGGTGAGGGGAATATGAGCATATCACATCTTTAGTTCGCGGACGACACAATATTTTTTCTCCAAGCAACTTGGGAGAATGTCAGGGCCATCAAGGCAGTTTTATACAATTTTGAGTTAGTATCAGGAATGAAGATTAATCTCAGCAAAAGCCACCTAATGGGAACCAAAGTCCCAACCAATATACTTGAAGAAATGGCTGAATATCTACAGTGTAAGAAAGGTGAGTTGCCCTTCACATACCTCGGGATGCCAATAGGTGCTAACCACAGAAGATCTCAAACTTGAAAACCGATCCTAGAAAAATACAGCAAGGTACTCAGCGCATGGGAAAACAAAACATTGTCCGTGGGAGGAAAAAGTGCTCATTAACTCGGTTTTAGCAGCTCTCCCATCTCACTATTTTGCTTACTACCTAGCCCCTAGGACAATACTCCAAAAATTGGAAAGCTTGCAACGTTCCTTCTTTTGGGGGTGCACTCCTGAACACAGGAAAATATGTTGGATATCATGGAAGAAAATCAGTCAACCGATAGATAAGGGAGGGATAGGTATAAGGAATATAGAGGCTTTTAATAAGGCCATGTTAGGAAAATGGGGGGTAGAATTCTTGGGGGTGGCCAGGGGTTATGGAAGGACTTGCTGCTTTCAAAATATGGGAGGGAGGGGCGGTTAACAGCAGGGGGTAGAGAGAGATGAGGGATGAAACTACAGGAGTGAGAAGGAGAAGAGGAAGGAGGAGAGGGGCAGCATATGCGTCTAACAGTTGGTTAGATCTACAAAAAATACTGGAAGGGCAGGTTCAAGAATCAGGTTAGGATAGAGGTAGGAAATGGCACTTGGATTAAATTTTGGGAAGACAAGTGGCTAGGGGACACATCTCTAGCAGCAAGGTTTAGCAGATTAAATAATGTAGATAAGCTAAGGGATAAAACAATAGCAGAACATGGTAGATGGGAGGGTGGGGAGTGGATATGGTGCTGGAAATGGAAAAGAAGGCTCAAGGATGAGGAGCTAAGAGAACTAACAGACTTACTCTCTTGTTTATCTACTGTCCATCTACAGGAGCATGAAAGAGATGCATACAAGTTCTCAAATACACGAACTGAAGCTTATCAAGTGGGAGAGGCCTACAAATCCATTTGTGCAGAAGAAACAGCAACATACTTAGGAGAACAGATCAAAACATTATCTCAAGTATGGAACAGGTACATTCCTAAGAAGATATCAATCTTTGTATGGAGGATGCTACAACAACAGCTGCCAACAAGAAAGAATCTACAAATCAAAGGGGTGATTCAACCGGACCAGCAGATACCTTGTATTCTATATCAAGAGAAACAGGATGAGGAGCAACATATTTTCCAGGAATGTAGCCACACAAAGTCATTGTGGATAAAAGTGTCACAGTGGCTATCTTTAAGAACTGACATCACAAGAGTGCCAGGATTGCAACAATTCCTTAATCAAACACCTACGGACCAACCGAAAGAGATCTGGAAGCTGATATGGTCAGCCATGATGTGGATAACATGGAATTTGAGGAATCAAGTCCATTTCAATAATGCAGAGATCAACATGGAGGATACATTCCAAAAGCTGCAGACACAATGTTGGAAATGGATGAAGTTCAAGGCAAGCAATTCTAATTTTGCGTACTCATTAGCGGACTGGCTTATCAACCCTATAGAATGTATGCGCGACCGCGATTAGATTAGATTTTTTTGGAGGGCATCAAATGTAGTCTGTGTATCTACTGAAAGTCTACAATTGTACATAACTTTTTTGATTATTTATACAAAGTTTTGCTTATCAAAAAAAAAAACGAGTCTGCGTGCTAAGAGTCTAATTTGCCTCTCTGTGGTTCGACCCTGTTATTGCTACAATTGACGCCATCTTGCGGTTTATAGTGATTTTAGGGTGTTTTAGCTTGTTTTGTGATTTATTGCGCATTGATTATATATCTTAAAATTCGCATCAACCCCCCAAAACCTTGTAGAGATATGGTAGTGTTTTATATAGCGGTGTCATCTAATCTCATTGGCCGGTATACGTCCATGGATAAGATGTCTGAAGCGCTCCCCTGATCGACAAAGACTCTGTCGATGGTGTATCTGTTGATCCCCATGGAGATTACCATGGGGTTGGCTATGAGGTTCCGGAGTATGGAAATCCTTATCACTAAACTGAATGGGAGGTCTAGGGTGTCCTGAGTGTTTTATGGCCACTAATTGGAATCTTTGTTGTTTTCTTTTATGTGTGCAGCTGGTTCCCTTCTCCATATGTCTTCCTATACTCATAGTAATTCGAGCTTTTTTCCCTTTGGAGTCACCTTCTTCTTCATTGTTGGTCTAGGGACAGGTGTTTCTTGGGGCATAATTTTTGGGGTTGGATTGTACCCATTCGTCAAGATATCCACGAGATAAGTGCTCTATTCATCTTTCAAATTTTGGCGATTCTCCGTGGAGTGTCCATGATCTTTATGGAACTGACAGTGACGCTCAAGACGCTTCCTGTTATTACTGGGTTTCATTTCTTTGGGGCTATTAAGAATCCGCTAAGCCCGATGATTCTTAAGATATCACTTTGGGAAATACCAAATATATGATATTCGGTGTATTTTCGCCATTTAGAGGTTTCGTCAATTTTTTGATAGTGGTGGAGGATGGCTTGTTCCTCTTCTCCTCTTCTAGCTGCCACGACCTTCGAGGTGCCCGGGATTCGGGAGGAGTCTTCTCTCCTAGAGGCAGTCTTGCCATTTCCTCTAGGCGGATATGTCTCCCGCAAATCTCACTCAGTTTTTGGTGGGTAGATGGAGGGTCATCAAGGCTGCTGCTAGAGGTCCGTACTGGAGTCCGTGCAGTAGGGCATTAATCCGTAAGGGGAGGGATAATCTAGGTGTATCGGTACACACTTGATTGAATCGTTATAGGTAGTCACACAGAGGTTCCTCGGGCCTTTTCTGGTAGTGTGGTTTCAAAAGGTGTACGGGTGCTCGATCCACTCGTTGTTGAGTTGCAAAGGCTTGTAAGAATTGGGTCGTTAACTCGTTGAAACTCCAGATAGATTCTTTGGGAAGGGATAGGAACCAATCCTGGATGGCACCGGTTAGGGTCAAGATGAACACCCTACAAGTAGCTGCTTCCGATATGGGTGTCATCTCCATGTATAGTGTAAAATGATTTAATGTATTATCAGGGATTCACGTCTCCAGAGTATTTGGGAAAGCGAACAAGCGTGGCGGTGTGAGTGCCACGATTTCTTGTTGTATGTTTTTGCAAAATGTTTTACTCAAAGTCACCGGTAGTTGGAAAGTTAGAGGTGTGCACGTTGGAGGATGGAGGTCTCTACCTCCAAACTAAACGCGCGAGATTGGCATCCAACGTTGATGGTGGGGCGAACGAATCTGGGGCCACAAGGGGCGGTGGATTTAATTTCGAATGGCCCCCGAGATTGAGTCGTGTTCGATTGTTGATGTTTTTAGGTCAAGAACTGGTGTCGCCTTACTACATTGGCTACAACAGATATTTTTTATCGTGTGGGGATGCTGGCACCAAACTGGTACAATCAGATTGGGTACCTGCTATGTTATAAAGTTCACAAAATGCAAAATAAATGTAGGAAAATTAAATAATACGATATAGTAAGCATCGCGGATAGAATTCCGGAAAATAAGTAATCTTCGGGGGTCAGGGGCACACTTTGGGCCCGAATTATTCCTTGTCCGAATTTTACTTATTCTTTTTATGTCTTTGGCAAAGAGATTTTTTGTGGATCGCTAAGGTCAAAACCTCTTCGCTTCGCCCTTCTCGTTGATGGAGAGCTCCTATTTATAGGAGTTTTGTTGAGTCACTTGACGTCTTTGGATTGGTGGGTTGTGCCACCTTGCCTTTCCACTTGCCTCATCAAGAGAAGTTCTTTTTTATGGAGCAACACGTTGGGATAGGAGGTGTCCTTTGAGTTTGTACATAACTTTCACATTGATCGAAAAGAAAGAAGTGGGGCCATGCCGGTCCAAATGAGCTGTCTTTTTCTCCTTGGTCCAAGAAATATGTAGTTTTATTCGGGCTTTTTCCTCTTGGTTTTTGGGTTGTCTAAGGGCCTTGCTATTTAATTTGATGGGATGCGCTTAGCCTTTTTTTCCCTAGTTTTGTGGGCTCAAATGGGTCATGGGCCGGGAGATTTTATCTTGGTGTGGATTGAGCCCCTGCGCTTCTTAAGAGGAAAATGCTCCATCATCACCATTAAACTCAACTTTATTGAAAACCTTCCATCATCCCCAAATGCATAGAATAATGTTGAATTGGAATGTTACTACCAATGTAGTGAAAACCCAAACATGTACATAAAACCGATCAGGTTCTATAAACTTGATCACATCCAAAGAAAATTTGTCAAATGATTCTTTCTTGGCCTGGCAAAACGCACATCCTAGATCCGATAAATGCAGTGTTTAAATCTCCCTTATGTACAACTTGTCGTGGCAATTCTCGAAGGTACCACTCTCTAGACAAACGATTTGATGCACCTCAGAATGTGGCTCTCGTCCCAGGAGCCACGTGAAAATTTGATCTTGGAAGTATGATGAGTGACCTCAGGTGAAAGACATAATACATTGAAGATCATTACAGAAAGACATCTGAGAGTTATTTTATTTTCATCTCTGTTCCTTTGGTCCAGAATAGCGTTTCTTTGTTTCTTTATCTTAAAATCGCATTTTGCCTTTTCCTTCTTTCTTCGTTTGCTTTGCTCCCCTGTGATTTTCATTGTTCCTCTTTCCCTGTCGCATTCACCATAGGTACCCCCAATTGATTTCATTGGTTCCTGGGGTTCTTCCTCTCTTACTAATTTTGAACAAAATCGGACAAAGAAGAGGAAACGAAGGTTGCTCCAATAGAGTCGGTTGTCAATCTTGCTTCTGTGGGTGACTGTAACATTTTCTCTTTC
This sequence comes from Pinguicula moranensis, assembly GCA_028565015.1. Lineage (NCBI taxonomy): Eukaryota > Viridiplantae > Streptophyta > Magnoliopsida > Lamiales > Lentibulariaceae > Pinguicula > Pinguicula moranensis. The sequence goes on from JAOWBN010235298.1 coordinate 10,772, forward strand.
CTAGCTGCTCCTCTCCGCCGACATCGCTTACCCCGATTCATTTCAATATAGCAAGCTCCGTTTCCACTGTTGATGTTGATAGAACACGTGGGCACACCGGAATACAGAATATACCAGAAGCTCACGATATATATTTGCAGTCTTGATTTGCTTGAATACACCGGCGGTCACGACAGTCCGTTTACTTGATTGTGGGAACAAAAATTAGGGCATGGATTTGGACCAGTGGATCGCTAAGGTCAAAGAGGGCCAACACCTATCTGAAGACGAGCTTCAGCTTCTCTGCGAATCTGTATGTATCTACTCTTTCCTATCTATCTTTCACGTTTTTCCTTTCTCTAGGATATGAAAGACATTTGTTTTTCTTGTATTGAACTTGCAGTCTTCTTATTTATCTGCACCGAAGTTTACTTATTTCCATCTGTTCCCCTGGCACATTTTCAAAATGATGACCACGCTTTTTATGCAAATGACTTAATGAGATAAGTTCTTATGTTCTTATTTGATGGGTTTGCTTAGCTAGGGTTTTACCGTGAACATATGGGGTTTTAGCTGGCTGGTTACTCCTTTTTCTTTTGATAAGTAGCTGGCTCGTTAACTAAAGCATGCATATAAAGGAATTAAGTGACTTCACAGAAGTAATAATGTTCATTTCATCAAAGAAAGGATGGACAAAGAAAATGTTAGCACATGCGATCTGCCCTTCTTACCCTACTTTTTGTTACCTAGTTAAAGCACGCGGGAGGAAGATTAATATTAATACAGTGATTGAAACATTAGCATCCTATGTTCAGATTGTCATGCCCAGTTACAAAATAACAAAAAGAATGTTCACTATAACCAAAATAAACACCAAGTTTAGCACATGATCTTATCGAGAGGTGAAGACTATGACTGCTAACCATTAAACCAAGAACTGCAACAGTTAGTCTTCCTCCACTAGCCCTCCCATCCTTAACAAGGTTAGCGTTCACTCTATATGAGATGCCTGAATTTTTTCTTTTCTGAAAGTTCGTGGTCATTGGTGTATGGAGGATGTAGTTATGGCATGTTGGTCTTTTTTCTATGTGAAGCAGAAGCTTATCATTTTATATTTCTACCATTAACTGGATCTAGACATTTTCTTGCGTATCCCTTGAAAAGACTAGTTCATTCAACCTTATGCCTTATTGTTAAGTTCCATGCAGCAGTTTCAACAGCTTGGGACTGGGTGATTGCAAGGGGCCTAAGAAACTTTTTTTCTGCGCCCAATTTTATGCATAGTGTTTGGTTCAGGATTTCATAAGATTTTGATGTTCCTGGTTCAGCATTCATGATTTCGTAAACTTTTTATACTCCTGGTTTAGCTTAAGTAGAAAACTATTTTAGTTGCGGGTGGGGATTGCTGCCGAGTCAGAACTGGCTTCTATGAGCATTGCTTTCTGCCGTTGGCTGTTTGACAATACTTCCTCTAGCATGTTATATTCTAACTGCGTAACTAGCTTATTTCTGATCACATTTTGCATTACTCAGGTGAAGGAAATATTAATTGAGGAATCAAATGTTCAGCCTGTTAATAGCCCGGTCACAGTTTGTGGGGATATCCATGGACA
>JAOWBN010235309.1:0-12363 GCA_028565015.1 Pinguicula moranensis
ATAAAAGGGAGGCAAATACAAGATGGCATCTTGCTTGCCAATGAGCTTATCCATTATGCCAACAAGTCCAAGAGGCCAACATTCTTTTTAAAGGTCGACTTTGAGAAAGCATTTGATTCGGTGAATTGGAAATTTCTTCTATCTATGATGAGAAAAATGGATAGGTTGGATCCACAACATGCTTATATACCTCTTCGAGGTCTGTAGTGATAAATGGTGCACCTTCTGGTATTTTTAATTTGTGCGAAGCTTACGTCAAGGAAATCCGTTATCCCCTTTATTATTTGTGATTGTCACTGAGGGTCTGAATTTGCTTTTAAACAGTTCTGTATTGCATGGTGGTCTCGACGGTATAGTGTGCAGCAACAATCTTTATACGCACTCATTATACGCTGATGACACACTTCTATTTGGCAAGGGACATATCACTAATGTTCAAACAATGAAAGGGGTGTTACAATTATATGAGGATTTCGTGTCTCCGCATAAACTTTCAGAAAAGCAGTATCTTATGCCTCAATGTATCGGTGGACACTCAACAACATTTTATCCGAATTCTACATTGCTCCACTATGTCTCTGCCATTCAAATATATTGACCTTCTGGTTGGTTGCAATTCTGGTTCTGTAGCTCTTTGACGGAGTTAACACTGGCGATGAACAACAAAACAACTTCATGGGAGAATTTATATCTTAAGTTCAATGGTCGAGTGACACGGATCAAAAGCATCCCATGCAGTATGCCTGTTTATTTCTTCTCTATGTACAAGGCCCCACAATCTATTATACAGGACATGATTTGTATACATCGCAACTTCCTGTGGAAAACTCGTACTGGTGGTAACAACTCAATATCATGGGTGAGTTGAGACAATATGTGTAGAAGTAAGGACGAGGGAGGATTGGGATTCTTGCATCTTGGATTATTTAATCTGGCACTATTAGCAAAATGGGGTTGGCGCCTCAAATCTGATGAATATGGACAATGGTGTGAGGTGCTCATTGCAAAATATTTTTGTTCAAGAACCACAGACGATGATTGGGAAGATCTCCCCAAGTCTCGCTCGGGTACGCGTTGGTGGCGTGATTTGAGCAAAATAATTTGTCATCAAAGCTAGTTCTTAGACAGAGTACAAAGAGTGTTCAAGGATGGAACAAAAACAAGATTCTGGAACGATATTTGGTTTTGGCCGGATAAAATTTCAAAACGTGACAGTCGGTTATATCAAAAGGCTGCAGATAAAAGAGCAACAGTTGCAGAAAAATGGCAGCCTGAAAATGGGAGCAGGAGATTGATCTGGTCGTGGCACAGCCCATTGAGTAGGCGGCTCAGACGGTTGGCGTTGGCTGGACTCTCCATCTGGGAGGTATTTGGTTCACATCGGCTATTTGGCATTTTATGTGGAAAACACAGATCAGCAACAGTCTTCTCCGTCCCTAACACATGTATGGGGCAAGAGATCGCCCTTTAATTAAACCAAACAAACCAAACAAACGCGATGAATCCCGCCCTTAAGCAGCGTTTGGGGAGAGTGAGATGTACGCAATCGTACCCTTACCTCAAAAAAAGATAACGAGGTTGTTTCCGTGGAGACCCCTGGCTCAAAAATAAGGAAAAAAGAAAAAGAAAATTGGTGAAATATGATCAATAAATACATATAAATAAAAATAAAGTAGTAAATAAATACATCCATGATATTAATAAATACATAAAATAAAGTAAATAAAACATATACATAATTACATAAAAATAAAAATAACAGCATAACACAAGAACATAAATACAAATACATAATGCATAAATAAATACTAGAGATCGCCCTTTAATGTCATGATATTTTGCTAGAAAGTGCTCCAACTAAGAATCCCTACAATGAACAACTTGTCGGTGCGAGGCGTCGAGCTAACCGAACAGGACTACATATGTAAGTTCTGCCAAGCTGATCCTGAAGGAGTAGTGCATCTCTTTTGTTCTTGTAATCAGTCATATGTCGTGTGGTCTAACAACAGGGAAAGGGGTGAAATCCGGATTTAAATGACCCGTTTTGTGGATCGGTGCAAAAAGTATCATTATTAAAAAATTAAAAAAAATAATCATTTAAGAAAGAAGTGTCCGCCAATGACGCTCTGGAAAAAAAAAAATTAGCAAAAAAAATGAAGCTCTGGAAAATACAAGGGCTGATTTTTTCTTAATTAATTTCCGTAGTGGTAATGAATGTGTAGTTTTACCCAATGAGCGTGTTGGGTAGTTTTACATCTTCATATAAATCTGTGTTTGTTGAAGCTTGAGGCATAACTGTGTTCAGATCCTGACAAAGATTATGTATATTGGAATGATATTTGGTCAAATTCAAAGTAGCAATGGTTCAACTCCAGCTTGAAACTCATAGTAAAAAATAGAGACAAATATTTACTCGGGCAATACAACTGGCTTGGAGAAGGAAATCTAACCTTATAATTTGAGAAGTTGTACACCCTCAGCAACTAGAAAAATCACACAGTTTCATAATTACACACTTCAGATTCTAGCAGTGGACCCTATTCCTGGACATTTAGACGCCCTCTGAGAGGGGAGGAAACACATATGTTGAACAGACTTGTACATAACATATCATTGGCTATTATCACAACAGAAGAGCGCGGATCACTGGATCTAGTCTAAGGATTCATCGGGGGTGTTCACGGTTTTATCTGCTTATGCAGTGCTCAGTCTTTATCAAGTGAAGAAAGCTCAAACAACAAGCTCATATCAAAGATATAGGGGAAGATATCTCGAGCGTATCTAGAGCTTTGCCTAGAGATTGCTATACAACAAAATTCCTACGATTGACAATATCATGAGATGTGGAGTAGTCTTGCACAATAACGTGCAGTTATGCATGATGTGCGCCCTATCAATTGAAAACAGTCATCATCTATTTATGGAATGCTCAAGCACCTCAGAATTGTGGCACGAAGTTTACTCCTGGTTTGCCATGTTCTACACCGAACAAAAGGATATTGTCTCTCACTTTTGAAAGCATATGGTTTTCGTTAGAGGTTCAACAGGGATGGAGTTGTGGAAGGCCATTTGGCATGCTGTGGTATCGGTCATGTGGCTTGAACGCAATGTTGTATGGTTCGACTCGCAATCATCCTTCATACTTAAATTGTTCTGGGTGAAGATGAACACGTGGTACTTGATTTCTGCACATAATTTGGCGTACAAGGGATCATCAATGAGCGAATGCCTCATATGCCCTTGGACACTACAATCATTCTTCGAAGCGTGCAGTAAGACAGATGGGAAACAATCGATCTGAATTGATGAACCAAAATCACAGTTAGGACACTAGATGACTTTTCTGTAATTTCAGTTTTCAATTTCCAGCATGCGGGGGATGAAGTTGAAGCTCACCCCATCTGTTGTAACTTCTTTTAATTGTGGCGAATTAGCCATTTGAATAAAGTTTAATTACCAAAAAAAAATTAACTGTATTCACTATAAGGTAAGCAACAAACACTGCTACTCATCTTCTTCACCAAGTAACACAAACTAATTTGAATAGCAACGTACTTTCCTCAACTATTATTGAGCAACAAGCATATTTATTCCTCACAAAAAATACAGTCCACTCAGCCACTTCCGGCAACTTTGGTCGGTTTCTGCCCCACAATCCCATCTGTACCTGCCAATGCTCGATACTTATCCTTCCTGGTAAGATTGGTGCACTCGTAATTGATAGCTTTCCCGATGATCTGCTGCACAGTATTTGCCACCTCATGACTTGACAATCCACTACTGCACGTCTTCTCTAGTGGGTGACATCATCTCGTTGATACTGGCGACGGAGTATGAGATTGTAGTTGTCATCCGGCCGATGCAAAAGCTGACAAAATAGGGGTCGAGGACATTCCGATGTTGGCAGGCGACGACGATGCCTCTCCCGCTGGTGGGTTGCTTGACGGTGTCCGGTAATTTGCCCTTGATGGTGGTCTTGACGCCTAGCAGCCTGAATGCTTGCAGAGTGTATTTGATTGGACAAAGTGAGCCGAATAAGAAACGGATCACGCCCAAAATGAAAGCGAAGGGATACCACAGAAGGAGTATGAGAGCGTCTAACGGGGAAGGTTTTTTCACAAGGCGGCCGTCGTGGAAGATGACAGGCTTCGGCAATTCATTGGGCTTCAGTGGATGGACACCCGAGATCCGTGGAACAAGGTAACCCTCCTGCAAATATTCATTTTTAAAGCCAAACGCTTTAAAAATTCGACGCTTGAGGTTTCGAAAATCCATAAAAATATTTTATTAAATTTAATTATTCCTTTGACCACTATCCCATGATTACTCAATATAAGCTATAGTTTGTGTATGAATTTTAAGAAGTAGAAGATGCCTCACCTTGCAGATCTCCATAAATGGGAAATCTGTCTCTCTATCTCCGATTCCAATATTCGGCGATGATTCAGTCCCAAACGCCTTCACAAGTGCCACCGCCTTGTTTTGTCCGACCGTGACGCCAGAGCTATCGACGAACCCCGTCGCAACGAGATCTCCGTGCCCAAAACGACGTCGACTCCCATGTAGTTCTTCAAGAATGGCTCCGCCATGATCCCGGGATTTGCGGTCAATACGCACTTCTTTTTGCACGACGACACCACGCGCCACGTCTCTGGATGCACGTCCTCCGAGTAATGCTTCGGCAGCACCGCATTGGCGGCGGATTTGATGGCAGAGAGACGGACGCCGGCGAATGTCACAAATATCATGAGGCGGATTCCGACGGATTCAGACATGAAATGGTATAAAAAACCGATGAGTGGAGTGGCCAGGACGAGGAGGAGCAGCCGTAGGATCCCACCAACGTCGAAGGCGACAAGGGCAAAGTATGGGAAAGAGCTTCGGTTTACGAGCAACGTGCCGTCCATGTCGGCGACGACTGTGTGATTGTCACGGCCTTTGGAGTCGCATTGGCGTATATGTGGGAATCTGCTTGTGGGATCTCTAGACATTTTTTTGTTTTATTTTTCAATTTTTTCTTAGTTACGATGTCTACAAATCTGATTATTCAGTAGAGATTATATAAAGTTCCTTGGAGATGATTTCGCTACTTCTTTGTAGCCTACCCTCGGATTCATGATTAGAATACGCCTACCATGTGGAGTAATGGGTAACCTACCTTCATGGAGGTAGGCATCCGTGCCGGTGGGGCTAAACGGTCCGGGACCGTTTTGTCCATTTTTTTGTCGTATCGGATAAGACTAAAATTTGGAACCCCACAGGGTGACCGGAGCCCCTTTTAGTAAAAAATAATAAAAAAATATAAAAAAGTAAATAAGAAATAAGAAATTTTAAAAAATAAAAAAATTTATAAAAAACTTTTGGGCGCATCCAACGGGTCTATGAGAAGCCGGATTAGGCTAGGTGAAGACCTTTTTGTAAAAGTCAGGGCTAGCAATTCCCATTTAGGGAAAACAGGCGGGGCGGAATAAATTTTTCAGCCTGTCAACTCGCTAAAAATGGGTTAGGCTAGCCCAACTTGCCCATTTGTCTAAGTCTACTTGGAGAAGGTTTGTCTCTCTTTTTCGTTACTATTTACGTACATTGAAATAAAACCACGATAAATTAATAATGTTGAGATTATAAAAAATTTAGAATTCAATCGAGATATTATTATGTTCATATAATAATTTATATGTTACCTACCGAAAAAATAATAATTTATATGTTAATTCATATAGCACTGATTTTTGAAGATGTTAATTCTGAAAATATATAGGGATGCACTTAAATTATTAAAAAACAATCAAAGGGTTTTTTTGGTAAGCAAAATTTCATAGATGGTATAAGTATTTACAAAAATGAAAAAAGAAAAATACAAATATATGTCCTAGACTAGCTTTATCCTAATCACTGGCACAGGCTGAATGAAGCCAGTGCTCGGTACCTCAATCGTGGAAACTGTATATTTTGCCCTTCTTCATATCCTCTAGTATAGGGTTTTTTTGGTAGTTAAAAACAACCGAAGAGTTAAATTATCTAATATGATGAATGAGTACCTTTTGAACCACTCATGGGAAGTGAAATGAGATAGTCTGATTAATAAATCATTCAAGAAATTACACGAAAAATAAATATGATGAAGATGAAGATTGTTGCACTGGAGCCAGTCTCATGTAACCATTTTTTTTTACCAGAAAAAAAATGTTGTATTATACAAATATTTACAATGTTTGGGATTTACCTAGAGTCTGTTAAAAGGACTTCATACAAATCAATGGTTAATATATCTAGTCGCACACCAAATACAAAAAAGTCTAGTGGTTCTCTAAATTTCATCTATAACCACGTGGTTCTCCGTATCCTATTTAACATGTTGCCTACATCCTCTTCAACCTTTTGAAAATATTTTTGCATTTCTAGCACCTCGCAAAATCCAACATATAGCACACCAAATCGATTCCCACATATCCAAACTAACACCACATGACTTCAAGCCCCCAAAAATGTAAACAATTATATCGTGGGTGGTTAGGAGATAACCACCTATGTACTACTATCCATACCTAATGAGCAACCAGGGGCGGAGGGAGGGGGACCAGGGGGCCATGGTCTCACCCAAATTTAAAAAAAAAAAATCAAATTACATGTTAAAAAATGATTTTTTCAGTTTCGGTCCCCTCTGGAGTTTTATATATGTAATGGTTAAGATAATAACATAATACCGTGCTAACTCAACTGGTCATTAGTTAGGAATTTTCGTTGCCTGACAATGGATCGAGTCTGACCTGAAGCGGCAATTATCTGTTTTTTGGAAATCAAAAATAAAACGTAAAAATTGTTGATGCAAACAGGGTTCAAACTTGAGCTGATCAATAAAATTCTGCTACAACAACCACCAGGCCAGGCAACAACATTAAATTTTATCAACAACATTGCAAGATTCTTTAATATAATTATTTTTTATATTTAATATTTTAGTGAATAATTTTATTTGATATTTGTTACAATAAGGCTGGCTACAAAATTGTTGTTATCGATCGTAGTAACTTCTGAATATCCGATCGATATTAATATTAAAATAATTTTAAAAAATAAAAAATAAATTTGACTATTTTAGTTTCTACCGCTATATTTGAACGTACAATTCTAACCAAACTTGATTCAACCCGATCCGATTTATTCTATTCAAGCCGAAAAAATTTGGCCCCCCCTAAGATAAGATTCTGGCTCCGCCCCTACATAAAGGGATAGTGTATGAGTCAGGATTTCTCTCATGGTGGAGTTGGGAGCAGAAATAATGCACACTTACATAAAAAGGCTCATATGGGTGAAGTTATCTAAACAAGTATTGAAGAGAAGATAGGCACGTAGAGCTACTTTATAGACATTTATCCCTGTACGGAAACCAAACGAAGAGGAGTCTATATCTTAAACGAGTCCTGAAGCTTCAAAAGTTATGGTTGTATACAAATAAAGCTCCATAATTCTTTTTTTTCCACCTCTTTTCTTTTTCAAAGTTTGTCTTCTTTTTTTTGATATTTGAATTTTTATTATAACAGAACCAGAAGGATCAAAGTTTGTCTTCTTCTTTTCATCTGTGTGCATACTTTCTTTCTTTTTTTCCCATGGAGCATCAACTTAAAGACAATAGCCATTTATAAAATAAACTCCAGCTTGGTGACTTAAAGAAACCACAAAGACTATTACAATCAAGGAATTTCAAAGGGATGATATATAAGTGACTGTGTTGTACCCGACTTTTCCAATTAAGCCCTTCATCCCATTCACCAAATAACATAGTGATACACAATCACATCTCATAAACTCCTTAATCTTCAAACAAGATGGAAAGGAAAAAGATCCTACGCAGTAACATACCAATTCTTGCAATCAAGTACAAGCAATATACTTAACCCCTATTTGCGCAGCCTTCTTAAAATTATAATTGACTTATAAGCACCTTTTTTCAAAAAATAACTCCTCATTTTAAAAAAAAAATATTCTTATAAGCCAATTATAAGCATAAGAAGGTTGCACAAAACACCTCATTAATCTCTCCATTCCCTCATTCTGACTAAAGATATGTGAGAATATGAAAAACAAGTGCGTTTAAATCAATGTTCATGTTCTCATACTTATGTATTAACTCTCCATCATACCACAAAGGCATACATGGTGCATGAATATGAATCAGGAAAGCAGTCGATGCCTAACATATAATAAGTGAAAGACTCAACTAACCGTCCTAGATGCCATGCAATGGATCCAACTATTCTTAGTTCAGTTGTGCCACTAAGATCAATCATAGGATGAGAAGAAGGAGATTGTAAGACTAGGCAAGTAATATCCAAGGAATACAAGCACAAAACAAAAAACATTTGACCAAACCATCGAGAAACATCCATATTCATACCAAAAAATACAAATAAGTTCATAGAACTCCACCTCCTCCCAAACGTAACCAACGTGAGTCCCCTGGTGTTTAGAAAGCAAGGAGTAGGATAAAAAGACAAAATACAAGAGAGAGTCAAACTAGCACAACTACAAGTCCAAGCATAAGTGCAAAATATAAAATCTCATGTTTAAGAGAACCCAATACAGGTCAAATAAAACAAACACAAGGGGAAAGAAAATACAAGGAAATAACAAGAATGAGAAAAGAAAACGCCCCTACAAAGACAAGGTGCTCATGCATCTGGAGGTCGTGGTGACTGTAAGTGGCACCACGTAACAAACTGGTCCCTTAACTCTCAAACATCCATCTACAATGCTCTATGCTTTGCCCAAAATACTTGTGGCTCATCCCACAAGGTGCTCTGATACCAAATTACAAGTTACTTAATATGTCTCCATGATACCCTACAAAAGCAGAGATGTGATATAGAAGAAATAGATAGGAGAGCCAAATAAATGTATCACCTCACCACACCACACGCGCCCCAAACCTATGCGAAGCATACTTCTCCAATAACGTGAGTAAAAAACTTAAATAACATTCTTAATAACTTAAATAACATTCTTAGCAACTTAAAGAACATCTCTCCAAAACCTAAATTTATATATAAGGATGAATAACATAATACAAGCGTTTAAATTTAGGGTCAATCAAGAGGCATTAAGCACATGGAACTCACTGAAAAGCTAATCAAAGTGCATTCACACACAACCCCCGAACCAAAGTTTCTATTTAGGATATAAAATCATGATAATCATAGAAACTTAGGTTATATGCCATAATTGTTATAGCATTTGCAAGTGCACAAAGTTGAACACATAATAAAGTGAATAAGTCGAGTGTCGAACCACAAAAATTATAGAAGATAAGCACCAAATTTAGCTAATTTGCATGTAATTTGGATGAACAATAGTTGGTTTAAATACTACTCTACAAACAGAGACATTAATGGAATTTAAACTATAATTCTTTTGGGTATTTTTCGTTTAATGGATACAAATTAAAGGATAACTTCTTTTGGCTAGGGTTCTAGGACAATAACTTCACCTCTACATGTATTTGTACGGACTTAGATTCTTGCTTCGGTGACAAGACTCGATGCTTAGTTGTCCATAGGATTTCTTCAATTAAATTTTAATCTCTCTACAATGTAGCTCTTCTCATGCGATATTTAGGCATTCATTTCTTGAATTTCATGCCTAACATATCAAGAACTTCCACCTCACAAAATCCTCTCTTAATAGGGTCACACTCTTTTCTCGAATTTTGTGCGACCTACCCAGAGGCTTGAGACTCATGAAACCCGCACACGATGGCATCTTATCCATGAACACTCCTCTCTCAAATTTCGTGTTCAAGGTACTTGAGATTCGTTTTATCATTTTCTAGCTAAGTTCTCCTCTCTCAAATTTCGAACAAAGCCTAAGTACTAGCACATGGTCGTCAATCACGTGCTAGTTTGAAATAAAGTGCAATAAAATCAAGTTGAAGAAATATTTCATCCAACAACTAAACATTCAAAACTAGTCCACAATAAATTCATGTTGGGCCTACATCATGTCCTATAATGGGGGCTTAGCTCATTGCCGAAACACAAGCTTCCCGAAGGATAACAAAGATAGAGGCCAAAGTTCATAAACTCCCTTGGCTAGGATGTTGAGTTTATATGAGCTCGTATTTCCTCTACGGCCTTTATCCCTTGTTGCTCCATTCTCCCAAATCCAAAAGTGTGTGAACAGATGGATTCTTCCATTTTTGTTGTCACGAGTCATTGGCTTCCATGAGAAGCCATCGGAAGATATTTTTCTCCTTAGTAAGAATAGATTCGTCCATCCAATACTTCTTCTTCACATAGGGTTTTGTTCACTTTCCCGTCAAAATGATCAGAAGGTGTTACAATTAGGGTTGCTACCTGCATGAAAGTGGGGTTGTGACTTTATGGCAGTGGTCATTTCTCTATGTTTTCTGCACTTGCATGATATATCCATTAAGTTCTTGCAAGAAATGAGAAATTAATATGAAAATGCACTTTTATTGATCGAAGAGTGGCAAGATTCAAGCATAAAGGGCAGCTATAAGTTAGTATAAACCAGACTTATCAATAACATCACAAGTTCAAGCAAGGTATCTTCGAATGAATGGATAGGAACCTCAACACATAGCCCTTCATGGTCAAAAATTACGATTTCAAGAGAAAATGTGCACTTTGGACACAAAATTCGATCAAATAGTTATAACTCATGAGTAATTGATACCAAATTAGTGCCAAGAACATGAATCAAGCAGCATAATTGGTCCTCATGCTTTGAATTTAACTAAACCACCAATAAAATTCGAGTGCTAAAAATGGAGGACAAGCGAAATGCCAAATTTGAATGCATTAATGCTTCTAAATGTTAAGAAATTATTGTAATCAATGGATTTCGAGATGGATGTAGAGCAGAGAACAACGAGAAAGGGGTGGCAACATCTCATGCATGCCAAGGCAGATGACTGTAAAGGCACATTGCACGGGATCCATGCTTGGCACAGTGAGCATGGCCTTAGCCATGCGGTACTAGGTGAGTGTGTTTGTGTACGAAGGGGCACTACTGGGCCAAATGGATGCCTGACGGTGATTAGGTCACCGTTTTGACCTAGTTTAACTACCTTGGGTCGATTCATGAAGATTGGGCTCAAAGACTATGGAGAGATGTCCTAAAGAAGCCCTTCGAGAATCAAAACTATTAAGCATGATAAACTAGATTTTTCCTTTTCATTTTGGGATTTACCTAGGGGAACATGGCACACATCCTAACCATATTACTTGCTTTATTATGTTATATTGAACTGTGAATATGTTATTACATGTCATGTAGAAATTGGAAACCCACTAACTCATGCTCTTATGTATTCATTCATGTACATTCATTTAGTTAACTAAGAATAAACTAGAGATGAATGACTAAATGCATACCTTGGCTCATAATGAATTTGAGTTCGATTTAAAATTCATTTGTTTGTTCATTTAAAATGGTATGCTGATGTGTAGTAGGAGACTTGAAGATGGGCTTTATGTGATTAGTTGATTTTGTATCAACTTATGTTTAGTTTTTACGCTTAAAACCTGCTTATTTTCAACAAATAATTGTACATTTGATGTCAATTTCTTGTGTTTTACTTAGAAATGAAGTTGGAGATTAATAAACCGAGAAATGAGGGATAAGGGATTAAAAGCACTAGGCAGTGGCCCCAAAAAGTGCAAGTCGCGAATCAAAACTAGAGATTGCATTTGTTTTTGACAGGAATCTATAAATCCCTAATTGCATAAGATGAATAAACTGACAATTTTACCCCTGGTTTTGGAAGAGAAATGTCTCTCACCTAGTCTAAGATATTTTACAGGAGCACATGCACTCCTCGAGAACTCTATCTCTTTCACTTTACATGAACTTTGAAGGAAGGAAGCTTGCAATGGAAGGAGCTCTTCTCGAGTTACTGTTCATCTGAACAGGGAGTTCCATTCTTTCTTGTTCTTACCACTATAAACTCATATTTAGGTTGTTCTTGTGAAGCATATGCCTTGAGCATGGGCTAGAACCTTATTCTAGGGCATGATATAGCCCTTGGTGAACTTGGAATGGTTATTTTTAATGTTCATGATGAGAATGTACGAGCCCACACATGCTTTGCTGATCTTTTGAAGGATATGGGTGACCCAATGACCCGTGCAAGGACTAAGAAGATGAAGGAAGCATTGAACATATTGTTGGAAGGCGTAAGGAAGCAAGAGGAAGCCAAAGTAGAAGTTGACAAGCCATGGATCAACATGATCGAGTTGGTAGAGGCTGAAAATGCTCCCAGAAGTTGAGATTGATTTTCGTTAAATGCTATTAAATAAAATAGGATTAAATTTTGGCCCTTTTTCTTTAATTAAGGTTGGACTA
>JAOWBN010235320.1:0-12363 GCA_028565015.1 Pinguicula moranensis
TGGGTAGTTAGACGGGCTTGTGTTTAAGTGGGCTTAAGGTTTAATTTAATTAAACTTATTAATTAATTAATCCAACACTAATGAAAACATAAATTTTTTACTTTATTTTTATTTTTTAGAAGAAAAATATTTATTTTCTAAAACGTTTTCAGATAGCATGATTTGCACCTGCCAGGGTATACCCTATTATCATTTAGTGAACCTACTTAACCAATCGGACATTACAATTAATGTTGATTTTGTTAATCCCAAACAAAATTGTTTAGGAGTTGTCTTTGGTAGCGGGATCGAATTTATCCTGCATTTTTTTTATAACTCTATTATTCGTGTAGGATTAGAAAATGCACACCACGTTTGGTACAAATTTTTTAAGGATGTTTGTGATAACTAAGAATATTGGTAAGTCGTTAAGTAATATAGGATAACAATCATATATCTCTGCCACATCATTAAATAATGTGCCAATTTATTAAACTATACTCGAACTCACTATATATGTGTACATAACTCTAATTGTGGCATAAGTAGCAAATATGATATAAAACATAATGGCAGTTGGTAATTTTGAAACTGAATAAAATTGGGATAATGCAATCCGCCCAAAATCGGGATGATAATTTTTTCAGTGTTATCATGCAGTTATTCCAGGTCAAAGGATAACTAAACCGGGCTTGTGAGCAAAAATGTGTACCAAACAATATGTTTGTGTGGATAACTCGCGAAATTATGCAGTTATCACCTGGTTATTTGTCTGCCAAATGTATCCTTACTGTTTAAGTTTAAGTTACCAGTATTGTGGAAAACGAGGAAAATAAATAAAATGATAACCACTTCATAATGGTAGGAATTTCCTTTATGGTAAATTTGGATGAAAGGATCAAAATACAAATTTGGAAAGAATTCCACCGATCTTTTCTTCATGATTACTAAACAAATCAAACATATCAAGTAAATTTCGTCAATAATCATGATTTGATTTATCTCTGGGATTGAATTGACCAAATATGCACCCGCTAGACCCTAATGCACAAACATTTAAGTGAGGAATAATTTTCTTATTGTTTTGCTTTCGATGTCTAGGGAGGATCAACTTTGTCATGAAGACATAGTAGCTGCCCTCGGGGTAGGAACTTCTATCTCAAACTAATGAATTGTGAATTAGCAGGCGAATAACGTTGCAGAGGCAATTATATTTATTTTTATAGATTCTGGACCTCAACATAAATATATCCGTACGTGCATATACTTTCTAATATGCAATTGAGTTCCAAGATATTATAGTGCTAGAGAGGGAGAGTCCTATAATATCTTTAAAAATAAAATAAATATTTTAGTGTAAATCCATGAATTTTCATATGAAAGAAGAAGCTTGTCCTTGAGCTTCCCCATCCCACCCTGTTAAGTTCATGATTTTTATTATTATATTTCAAATATTTTTTAAAAAATAATTAGATTTATCTCCCTGCGGCCCCCGCCCCCCACTCTAATAATTCCACACAATTATACATGAATTATCTACTTATCTTTCCACATGTGGACATGAAGAAATTTATACCTCCCAATACGATTAGCTGTTTGGAGTTGGATAAACACATGTAGAATATCTAAAAATGACGTGGCAAAATTAAAACGCTGCAAGGTGCCGCCGTCGCTTACCGCGCAATCGAACGGCTGCTGTCGATTTCTCTCGATCGTTGGATTTGAAATAATTCAAAAGGATTAGATATGAGACATTTGTCCGTCCGGGATTTCCGGGGAAGATTAGATTTAACTATTTAAATTTGTTTTTTTTAACATTTTTTTATTATATTTTTACAACATTTATGTATGGGGGAATCAATTGCCTCTAGATTTGCCCCCTAATATTGCCCTGTTTCACTAAAATTCTATGTTAAGGGTTAGTAGGGTTAAGGGTTTAGGGTTTAGATTTTTAGATATTTAGGTCTTAGGGTTTATCTTTTCAAATTTTGAGCTTAAGGTTTAGGGTTTTTTGGGATTTATGACCTTAAACCCTAAAATTAAACCTAAAAGTCATAAACCCCAAAAATGTTAAACCTTAAGTTCGAAATTCGAAAATATAAATCCTAAGACCTAAATATCTAAAAATCTAAATTCTAAACCCCAAATTTCTAAACCCTAAATTCTACTAACCCTAAACATAGAATTTTAGTGAAACAAGGGCAAAATTAAGGGCCATTGATCCTTCCTTTATATGTATATATATATATATATTTTATCTCTTTTAAATAATTAATTTTTTAAACGAATATAGCTAAAGTCTATTTTGTATCTTTAGTAATTTTCAATTTTTTTATTTTTATTTTGCTTCTTCTCATAAATTTATAATATTTGCAAAAACTACTGAAGACATAATTTGTAGAAATAGTATTTTTTTTCTCAACATTAAATTATTTATAAAATTGTCAATGTAAGTCGAAGAAGAATTGCCACATACTTGCATCAAAAAAAAATTATTATGGTTGAAAGAAATTGAGAATGAAAAAGAGAAGTAAAATTTTAAAATATTAATATTAAAATTATCTAAAACCAAAAAAATGAGAATAATCTAATTTGTTAAACCAAACCAAACCAAACCAAACCAAACCAAACAAAATCAAACCAAACTAAACATACCTAGTATATCCCGCATTTAGGTAGGGTCTGGGGAGGGTGAGATATACTCAATCATACCCTGACCTCTACAAAGAAATCAAGAGATTATTTCCATGTAGACCCTCGGCTCGTCAAACACACATACAACGAGGGAAAAAAATAAAAATAAAAAATAAAAATTGAGAGGAAGAGATGAGAGGAGAGAAGACGGTGACCGCTCACCTGCACAGACAATGAGATAAGTTAATATACATTTGATGAGCTGGTTTAATAAGCAGATAAGTAAGTATGTAAATATATAAGTATATAGGTAAATAATTACATGCTACCCCGATGCCTGTTAAATATACTCCGTATAATCCCTCATATCCCTATTTTTCTACCTCTCGAACAGTAATTATACGTCTACAACACGCTTTATAAGAGGTATGTCAGTCTAAAAATAATCTAATTTGTTGTAGAATTGTAAAACATACACTGAATTGACGGGATCTGTGATATTTTCATATCTGTAACTGAGCGGCCGTACACCGATCGTAAGATCAGTGCAATACCAAAACTGGCCTTGCCATTCCATCTAATGTTGTGTCTGGGAAATGACCAAAAAACCTGACAACTGTCATGCCTCTTGGCACTTACCTTTCTATCTCGAATGTACCAAATTTCTAGTTACTCACATCACACTTGTTTCTCCCCAACAAAAAACACGTGAATTTTGAAAAATTGAAACAAAGGGCAAAATGGGAATTGAAAAAAAAAAACTTTATTGGTAACAATATGGTAAGTGAAAACAAACAAAGACAAGTGTAACTAACCATGAATCACTCACCCCCTTTGACCTTCAGTGGTTTGGTTCGGTCATTTGGATACAAGAAGCCACAAACCTGAAATCTGAGACCTGATTTTGTTATCTATTCAAAGTGATTTCACAATCCCTGTGGGGGCGCGTGACAGATACGACAGAGGGAGAATAGTTTCCACGCGCCATCGCGGCCATAATTAGTGTCTCAATTGTGGCTTTTCCTTGTAAGATTTTATTATTTAGGCACAACCTCATATATGATATCCAAAGTGTAAGTTGAACCAAAAGTTTCGGTGGGAGAGAAACGACATTGTTGAGTCTGTTAAATTTAGTGTATCCGACCCAAAAGTAAATGGGCTCAAGTTCGAGCTCGACCCTGGCCCAATGATAAATAAGCGAGGGCCCTGGGTGCGAGTGTTCAATTAGGCTAACTTATAATTGAATGTGAGTTACTCTCATAAAATCTTAATACCAAGATGATTGATTGTAAGCCCACAATCTCTTATAATTTTTTTAAAAAGTGATTTATATCGGCCATGAGATTTGTCTAATTCATATAAACGAAGCATTTGGCGTGGATCTAATTAGAGATGAATATTTTCAACTAGGAATCAACCCGGCGAAAGCCATGATCGGATGTAACATGATCCAGCCATAATTGACAAATTTTAATTCCATCAATCTGTCGTTTAAAAAAAATGAAAATTGGCTGAATAAACCGCCTGAAAATTGGTAGAAAATGTGTGAATTAAAATCGACAACCGAATCAGCAAAAATCTTAAATCAAACCACACATTGTAATAAAATGGATCGAGAAAAAACCAGCAGAAAAGGTTGTCAAAAATTGGACTGTTCATGGGGAGATCTAATGCATTAGTTGTGACAAAAAGTTTCATACAACACATTTTATCTTAAAAAAAAGTAATTTTAATTATTTTCTTTACACAGAAACACTTTTTAAAATGCACAAATTCCTCCATAACCCCCCACCAAACACACACCTAATTTTGGCTGGGATTTTAACTTAAGTTTGTTCGGACAACAGATTTAACAAAATCAAAACAGACACTGAACAACATTAAACAGAAAAGAATATATGATTACTTTTTTTTCCAAAATAAACAAAAAATATTAATGTAAATCCATTATAAAATAATAATAATAATTCTCTTCAAATTAAGATTAATGTTTTTTGTTCTAGAGTGCAGGATCTGGTCAACGCCGTTTGACCACTCTGTGTTCACTTTAAGGTGAATGAAGACAAAAAAGTGCAACGCAGCAGGGGCAACAGCGTAATTTCAATTACCAACCTGCTCTTGCCTGATTTTTCCTTTTTCTTTGTGATATAATTTTTCTGTCGCTATTTGTTGCCTCCTCTTTCTGCGACCTTTCGTATACATATATAAACAAACTTCGCTTCGTCAATTCTCATTTCATTTCCTCTTTCCTCTTCTTTGAGACAGGAGAGAAAGGACGTTGATTTATCACTCTCACTCTGTTCAATGCGTCAAATGAGAACAAGGAGCGGAGCGTGTTGCACGAGATTGGTGAAGAGGAGGAAGGTGGAGGTCGTCGCCGGAGAAAAGACAGGTTGCCGGAAGAAACCTCGATTTTCGCCGGATTCCGGCGGTAGCCTGGACGGAAGGTGTGATTTCTTTGATGCCATACCGGACGATCTCGTCGTCTGTATTCTCTGTAAACTCGTCTCTACCGCGCGATGCCCCGCAGATTTCGTCAGTGTTCTGATAACGTACGGATTTTGTTACCTTTTTTTTTATTGCTTTTGATTTTTGGTTTGAGAACTCGATTTGGAAACTTTGATTGTAACCGGTTCGAATCTCTTGTTATCTTTATCGCGATAATTTCTCGGGAAAATCTGGAGAAGGAATGGAAGGTTGATGTTGAGTGGGGCATTCGATCGAACAGATAAAGCTCATGAAAAAGGAAATTGTTCAGAATCTGACGGGTTTTTTTGTTGATTTGTTGAAACTGAAACAGATGCAAGAGGCTGAACGGATTAGGCCGGAGCTCGTTGGTGTTATCCAAGGCCTCACGGGGAATGCTCGCCGTCCGAGCGAAAAACTGGTCGGAATCCGGCCACCGCTTCCTCAAGCTCTGTGCCGACACCGGGAATGTTGAAGCTTGCTATACTCTAGGCATGGTTAGTAATCAGTATTTTCAATTTAATGCAGTTTTTCATTTTTATTCATACATCTCATATGGATTTTCAAACGCCGGAGCACAGATTCGATTCTACTGCCTGCAAAACCGAGCAAGCGGTGCGTCTCTCATGGCGAAGGCCGCGATTGCATGCCACGCGCCGGCTCTGTATTCTCTCGCCGTCATCCAGTTCAACGGGAGCGGCGGCTCGAAGACCGACAAGGACCTCCGCGCCGGGGTGGCTCTGTGCGCACGCGCCGCCTTCCTCGGCCACGTCGACGCGCTCCGTGAGCTCGGCCACTGCCTGCAGGACGGCTACGGCGTGAAGCGGAGCATCGCGGAGGGGCGGCGGTTCCTGATCCAGGCGAACGCGCGTGAGCTGGCGCACGTCCTCGTCGCCAGCCCGTCGGCCGTCGTACCGCGATCGTGGCTCGACTGGCCTCGGATCCGCCGCGCGGGAGACGGCGGATGTCCGCTGCTGAGCGATTTCGGATGCAACGTGCCGGCCCCGGCGCCTCACCCGGCGAACCAGTTCTTATCCGATTGGTTCACGACTCGGGTCGAGAACGTGCCGGGTCCGGATCTGAGATTGTGCTCCCATTCGGGTTGCGGGAGACCCGAGACACGTCGTCATGAGTTCCGTCGGTGTTCTGTGTGCGGAGCAGTGAATTATTGCTCACGGGCCTGTCAGGCGTTAGATTGGAAGCTGCGCCACAAGGCGGAGTGCGCGCCGGTTGAGAGATGGGCCGACGAGGACGGAGAGATTGACGGTAACGGTTATTTTAACGGTAACGGCGAGGCGATGTTTGACGAGAGGAACATTAACGTCGACGCCGTGCACGACGGAGCCATGGAGGAGGAGTAACGGCGAGGGGGTCGAGACTCGAGAGTTGACACTTGACAGTTGACTGTGAGTGTGACGGTAACGGCACGGGAGTCGGTCTTTGTGATGGAAGAAAACTTAGGGAGGAAATTAGGAAAGCCGATAACTTTTGGGGCCAGATTCGAATTTAAATACTCTTTTTGGGGCAATTTTGTATGGAGAACTAAAGCTCGGATTTTGAAGGGGAACGTCTTTTTCTCATCTCTCATGACTCATTTGTATTCGGTTTATTACTTGTCAAAAAAACTAAAACTTAAAATTTTTATTATTTTAACCCCTGTATTGTGCAGACTTCTTGAAATTATAATTAGCTTATAAACACATTTTTTCAAAAAATAACTCTTCATTTTTTGAAAAAAGGTTTTTATAAGCTAATTATAAGCATAAGAAGGCTGTACAAAATACCCCATAAATCTTGCAAATTCTTCTTATACAAAATTTAAAATTTAAAATTTTGCAACTTCAAGTAGAAAAATTTATTTTCTTGGGACAAAACCAGAATTTTTGCTTTTGAGAGTGTTGGACGAACTTATCTCACACAATGAGAATGAATGATTTAAGTGTATAAATGAATGAACACTATAATCATTTGTATGAAGTTTGGGGGTAAAAGCCTCCAAACAAACCATGAGATTTACGCGGACAATATCATACTAATATAAAGATATAGTAGTGTTCGAAACATCCGAACAGCCAGAATAGATATCCAGGGAACAAGGCACAACTTGAATAGCATTATATTACTAAGTTAACACTAGCACGATTCAATATTTTATATATAATTGTACCTTTCATTGAACATTAGGGGAGTGGCCAACCACAACACAAAATAATACAAATGATTACAATTGAATGTCAAAGCCAATTGGGTCCAATTTGTAATATATAGTTGTGTTGTATTCTCCCACTTTTGCCACAAATGAGAGCATCTACCACATGAAAATGTGGGTCATGGGTGTTGCCAATTTCTTCATCATTTTCTTCATATGAAAGTGAAGCATTGATTCTAAGAGGTGCACATATGAAAAAAGTAGTTAGTAGAATTGTTTTTGGTACATTTTTTGGTACAAGAGCAGCACCAACAAAGTAATCCAATTAGGTGAGAAGGGAGTGGAAATTGTGATGAACCAACCACATTTTAGATGATGCTTGAAATCTGCCTCAACTTTAGGGTAAAGAATGAATGTGAAGAAAAAGGTCATTCAAATTGTGAGTGTGATATTTGAAATACACATGTTGATGAAAATAACAAGTGTCATACCATTGTATCATACCTCTCATAGAAGCTACTAGAATTTGAAAATTGTTTTGTTTATCCCTTTGTTCAAGGAGGAGAAAACAAAGTGGTGGATAAAATTGGGAGAAGGGGTAGGTAGCAAACAATTATACTGAACAATCACAGCAAATACTAATCCTTTTATTTCTTCCCTTGTGGTGGAGCAAGGGGCCATGGTCCCCCAACTTTTTCCTCCAAAAAATTTTATGTTGAATTTTTTTACAAAATATATTTTTACATGCATTTTTTTTTCAAATTATTTTCGGTCCCCCCAAAAGTTTGTTCTTCAAAATTTGTTTTTGCCCTCCCCCACCCCCCGATTTATATTCCTGGCTCCACCCTTAGTCCCATCTTATATTGGGTGAAAATATCTCAGCAATGAATAGATTGACTATAGCATAAAAAGGACTTACAAATTAATCCAAACATACCCAGTAAATTTTACTCTTATAAGCAGTTGTACCTCAAAAGAGATAATATACTATTTTTGAAATTTTTTTATTTATATAGAAAAAAAATATAATTACTAAAGAATGGATCACAGATGGGGTAAAGGTAAAGCAATGGTTTGAGAGTGTGACAAGTGCAAATTTGCAAGTGGAGAGTCTGGTTGGATAAGGGAAACTTTTAGAGCCTTAAAAAAAATTCCCTCTTATCTATCAAAGAAAAACAAGAAAAATACATTAAACATGTCTTGCAAAAAAAAAAGGTGGGAAGGTGCATCATCTCTTTCTTGGTGGGAGACTTGCACTTAATTCTTTTTGTGTACACCATTATTGTTATTACAACTATGTTCCACTTACTACTATTCCCACACCAAATTTGAATACACAATCTCAAAATTTTGTAGGGTTAATGTGTTGTGGTCCAAAATACCCAACTCCCAAGTCCCATTTAAAGCCATCTTTTGCTGGTTGGAGGGGCAAGTTGCTAACAGATTTGGTGAATGAATGAAACGGTGCGAGTTGGTCTAGCGGCATCGATTTTTGACATACGGGGCTCGCCTAGTGAGGTCAAGAGTTCAAATCGGGTTGGGTACCAACTCTGTATTGTCATCATGATTAGTCTAGTGGGGTTTCTCTACGGGGCCCAGTTGGGATACCTAGTAAGTGTGTCTACAGGCGATGCATGGGACACAAATTGCCCATGTGATCGACCTGGCCCCACAACTACCTATCAAAAAAAAGATTTGGTGAATGAAGGAATTAGTTGCACACTATACTTGGTCCAACAAGGGATCCATGCTATAAAATGGCTCTGCACTTTGCTGCCAAATTCAAATATTGATATAGAACTAACTGCAATAACAACATAATGTACCCAATATATTCCTAATTAAGTTGGGATTTGGGGGGTTAGATGCATGCAATCTTACCCTTAACATTATACAAATAAGTTATTTTCATTGCAACCCAAAATGCATTGCGTTATTTGATGTGTTTAGTTCCATCAACTTCACTAATAGAAACACTAAAATTTAATAGAATCATTTTGATCTAATCCATTATTAACACAAAGTTAAAAACTAATTGCAACCACATTGGCAAAGATACCATAAACAAGTTCCTCTTCATTGTATGCCATCCCAAGTATATGCTTCAACAGAGGGACGTAGCCCGGATTTTAGATGGCAAGGGGTAGGCAAGATACAAATTTAGGGGGCGAAACTCTTTCTTAAAATTTGTGTAACAACCTTTTAAAAAACAGAATGGGGGCGTCCACCCCCATTGCTGTTGGCACCATAAATTGCTCTTCCCCTTTGGGGTAAAATATTTGGTGAAAATTTCAGTACAAATTTATTTCATTCCCGGAATTAGAGCAGCAGGATTGTGTCAAGTTCTTTCATGCATGGTTGGGATATTAATAGCCACTACTGACTTCTCACCAGAACCGTACTATTTTTTTCTTCCAATTATTGTTTGCATTGTTTTCTAACACTTGGATGAATACATAAATTTTTTAATAAAACAACAAACAAGCAGGGCACGCATCTAGGGGCCCCCTCCCCCTCCCATGCACTCCCCCACAAAATTTTTTTTTTTTAGGGTAACTCTACCCCTTTGCCATTGAATGTATGTCTCATCCCTCCGATGCCGAAATTATGGTCTCGCTCTTGCCCTAAGGGAGTGTTTTGCGCAGACCCTCTTATGCTTATAATTAGATTATAATAACTTTTTTTGAAAAAAAATAAAGAGTTATTTTTTGAAAATATGTGCTTATAATTGGATTATAATTTTAAGAAGGTTGCGCAAAACATGGGCTAATTATTCATGTTCAATTTCAATACTATAAAGGAAAGAAAAAGCAGTTAGAGTTACAATTGGACCTTAGTGTCTATAAGTGAAAACAAAAATGTTTTTTTGGTGACCATTGTGTCCGAAAACACATGGGGTCTGACTAATTCATGGGGTACAGGCCCGATAACCCCACACATGAACCGATTAAACTGCAGGTCTAGAGTTCAACGAAAGGGCCCGGGGTCAGAACCCAATTAATTGAAAAATAAGATATCATTTGAGAATCTCAGTCATCCACTACTAGGCCATGAGTTAAGTGAAACAAAATGTAAACATAACTAGGGGTGGCACATCCGATCCGATGGTGAATCCTCGGCAGTGGCTTTTCATAAGCCATGCCATGATCCAATACCATATGCACGTCTTCATCGAATCTAACACCCTGTTACCATGTTGAATTTCCTTTAGAAATCTAGCTTCGTTTTTGGCCTTCCATAAGTGGCAAAATAATACAATGCCCAATTGATTTTCATGTTTCAATTCTGAGAAGTGATATAGCGCACAAATTTTATACAAGAATAGATGAACTCCACGTGTTTAACATCAGAGAAACAATTAAGATTGGTATTAAACACGTGTATTCGTGCACTATATCATTTCTCTTCAATTCTCTCTTCGGCCGAATTAAACCCATATATACTTAAAATTGTTGCAATGCAGCCCAAACTAATCATAAACAGAGGCCCATATAGCGTATGAGAAGGGGTAAGAAAGAAGGTATGTGTTTCTTTGGGTTTGACGTTTATATATATTTAATTTGTGGTTGATATTTGGGAAAAATAAATTAGACACGGACTTTGCAATAATTCATTTTTCAAATCCTAGTGCAGTTGGGATCAATGAAAAAAAACTAACTTTTATTCTTATGAAAAAGAAATCTTAGATAAAAAAAATGGCAATATAAATTAGAAAATGACCGCAAAATATTATATAATTTGCAATAAAAAAATACATGAAACGTTAGAAGATGTTTT
Source organism: Pinguicula moranensis (assembly GCA_028565015.1). NCBI lineage: Eukaryota > Viridiplantae > Streptophyta > Magnoliopsida > Lamiales > Lentibulariaceae > Pinguicula > Pinguicula moranensis. Next base: position 11,006 of record JAOWBN010235320.1, read on the forward strand.
TGGATTCTAGAAGTATCGAATTGGTTGCAGTAATCTACAAATTTCAAGTGATCCGGGCTGGGCTTTATATAATATATTTTCTGAAACCCTGTTAATAAAGCCCAGATCCAATTCAAGATACATTTGAAAATGAAAACAGAGCTTTGAGCCCAAATGACAAATGAGATATATGTCTTCTTCGAAAAACATTCTCAAAGCCGTGAATCCATTTCCGCCGCTGTGGTCGCCGGAAAACGACTTGCCGTGGGTCTAGCAGACCATTCATTAGCCAGGGAGTGCTCCGGGTAGAGAGTCACCTCTTTGGGACTTGTGAACGACATCGTCACGGGTTTTTCGTTCGATTCTCGTACGGGTTTGATCGGATTCCGGCCAAACGAGGTAAGTTGGGCTATCCCTTCACTATTAGAACATGAATTAATATGTATTGAGCTCGATTTCATGTGTGGTTCCAGAATTGAAAGTTCCCGAAAATTTTAGAAATCGAGCATTAGATCCAACAATTGGTATCGGAGCAGGGATTGATGTTTAATTCGTGTTCTATGCATGTGAATTCATGGATTTGGATTTCAATTTGGCGTGAATTTGGAAAATCCGTCACTTGTTCGAAGAACCCTAGTTTGGGATTTTTTTTTTTGTTTAAATTCGTTCAATTGATGATATAATTGTGTAATTAGTGGCTTGAATTGCATGATTACACGTTCAATTGATTATGGGTTTGAAAAAGTTCGAATTGCCTCATGAACTCTAAATCGGATTTTTCGAATTCGTTTGAGTTGTTTGAATTGATTCAATTAATGGTTGAATTATGTAATTGGAAGTGTTAATTACATAATTAAGTGGTTAATTAAGTCTGAATTTGCAAAATCCGAAAATTGAGAATTTTGCGATTTACGGTTTTCGGATTTCTAATTGATTTGATTCAATTAGCTGTTTAATAATGCAATTAGATACTTGAATTGCAATATGGAATGATCAATTGCATAATTGGTCCATAGAATAAAAAAAAACCCTTTATGGAATTTCGAATTCATGAATTAGGGGTTTTAGTAATTCAATTGTATTGAATTAGGATTTTGAATATGCAATTGAATGTTTTAATTGCATTATTGTGTGGTTAATTGCATGAAAACCTAGTGACTTAAAAAGCCCTAAATTTGGATTTGAATTTTGGGTTTTTAGTTATTAATTGCATAATTGGTCCATAGAATCAAAAAAAACCTTTATGGAATTTCGAATTCGTGAATTAGGGGTTTTAGTAATTCAATTGTATTGAATTAGGACTTTGAATATGCAATTGAATGTTTTAATTGCATTATTGTGTGGTTAATTGCATGAAAACCTAGTGACTTAAAAAGCCC
>JAOWBN010235331.1:0-12362 GCA_028565015.1 Pinguicula moranensis
AACAAGTAGTGAAGGTTACTACAATCATATATACAACATTAAAGTGTCAATACATATGCCTAAGGTGATTGGCCTTAGAACATAACAGTAACAGTTGTTAGTCTCTCTCAAGTAATAACACCCTTCTCTTTGTATGTAAGCATTCATCTCTCGATCTCAGACTTGAACATACCGACGGCATTATACTTAGGAAATCCTCTCATAGTAGCACTAATCCCATACACATTCTTATGTTATAGCAATTAGCATTAGTTTTACCAATTCTAGCATAGACTTTGGCTCTCGACCTCCAACTGTGCTAAGTGAATTCATAAATATGAGCTAGACACGTGCAAGTTAGGGAGAAGGCATGATAAAACAAAACAACATTAATAAATTCCCAAAAAGGTAAACTTCCAAGTCCACAAAGGGCTACATTATGCCCCAAAAAGAGGTTTTAGTCTGTGCTCAAGGCACGGGGTTCATGGAAACAAGCTAATCTGAGCTCATAATACCAAGAAAACAACAAAGAAGAGAACCCCCCCTATGGATTAATAATGAACTCGAGCTCCTTCCTCTCCAAGCTTCCTCAACACGATAGTTGATCCCAATAATGATGGATGATTTTACTTGATGTCAGGAGAGTGCTTTATGTCTTGAAGGGTAGCTTCTATCATAAGCTTGGAGCCAAAATTAAGGGTAAAATGGTCAGTCTCGAAAGTCATGTTCACTTAGGGTTTTGCACTTTCCCACCATAATGTACTTGTGGTATTGAGAATAAGATTGCAGCTCATAAATTTGGGGCCACGGCCTTGGGATCATTTTTCATTTATTTCTTGATTCATGAACACATTCCTTAAATCCTGGCAAAATACGATAAATGGATATAAAATGCACCTTTAACCATTGAAGATAAGCATGTTTAAGGCATAAATATCTACATTATGTTGTTATAAAACCTGCTTATCAATGGTACCAAAGTAACCTAGCTCTTATACTACTTGTTTTCTTTTTTTGCATGGTATATAATAATCACATTAAAATATAAATCACCTATTTAGGTCGAAGGATCTTATCATAAATGTAGAAGAAGTCTAAATATGCCATAGATCAAATTATCTTTGTGCTATTTGTTGAAGTTCATGTCCCACACGGTTAAAGATGAGAAAATGTAGGGAGTTTAAATAGATTTACCAAATATTACTTGAATGAGGCCTTTTGGGGATATCAGCCCAAAGAACAAACCCGTGAGGGCTTCGGCCCAAAGTGGACAATATCATTCAAGTAATGTGTGGGTCTAGAAAATTCTACATGGTATCGGAGCGAGGTTTACCGGTGTGGGCTTCCCGTTGTGTGTGTGTCGTGACACCCGAAAGAGGTGCACACACGAATTTGGGGCCCCCACGTAGTGAATTGTGACACCCAAAAGAGGTGCACACCCTGGAGGTGGGTCCCGAGAGTTGGGGTTTGGTAGCCTTGGGATATGCCTGGCCCAAAAAATGTTGTCAAGTCCAACAGGGCATGCCTAGTTGGACTTGAGGGGGGAGTGTTGAAGTTCATGTCCCACACGGTTAAAGAAGAGAAAATGTAGGGAGTTTAAATAGATTTACCAAATATTACTTGAATGAGGCCTTTTGGGGATATCAGCCCCAAGAACAAACCCGTGAGGGCGTCGGCCCAAAGTGGACAATATCATTCAAGTAATGTGTGGGTCTAGAAAATTTCTACACTATTTGTATTAACTTTTAAAATTTAAATAAAATATTTTTTATGCAAAAGAAGCCTAAACACATGTGAATAAATGCACAAGAAGGCTAAACATGTGAATAAAACAACTCCCACATGAAACATATGATATGTATGTATATGGTAATTATATCTAAATAGAAAATTGAGATTCGTTGCCTTTCAAGACCTCCAAACAATCCACGCCCGGGAGGGAAATCGTCTTCTTCTTTTCAACTTCCAAACCTCCAAGGTTTCCAAGCTATATCATGAAATTATACTCCAACATGGTGGATCTCCATTGTACTCCCAAAAGAATAAAGTAGACACACTCCTTAAACTCACTTTTAGGTAAATCTAATCTCAACACATGAGTAAAGATCTGAAGAACAGTAAAAACTCTCATTTTCTGTCTTTAAAATTTGGTACTTAAGTTAAATATTTAAAATTCTCTTAATTGCTTGCAGTTAAAAACTTGTGTTGTATCTAGGGGTTAGCGTTATATTTTTAATGATATATTATGTCAAGACTTAGTTTAATTATTTCTCAAATTAGGCCCAATTAATTAACTAATAGAGTTCTTGACCAATTAGATCTTCTAATCCAATCTAATTTCATTAATTTTGATTTGGTTGTTTAATTAAATCTCACTTACATAAGCCCAATAAAACTATAATAAAAATGTATTTATTATCATTTAACGGATTATATAATTAAAACCTTAATCATAAGGCCTAATTAGAGTCTCTAATACATTAAAAAATAATCTCTCGGATTATTGAAATTAGTTTTGCGTATAACCATGAAAACAACATGGGGCCCTTGCCACCCCTCATCGGACCGCCCAATGCCTCTTGCCTCCGATGAGATGTGCCCAATGCAATGCTCGTACAAGCCAATGAAAAAGAATGGCCCGAATTGTCGCGTCTTCACGTGCAATGCGCTTGTGCACAGTACTATGCATTTCCCTCGTACTTTGGCAAATGCACAACACTTTGTAGGGCGATCGCGTGTGATGTTGCATGCACAATGTGCGTATGCTGAGCGCATCATGCATGCAATGCCATGGCAAGGGCTAGGCCTTGAGACTGCATACGCAATGCGCGAGTGCAGCCTGGATAATGCCCGCATAGTTTGATGTGCGCATCGTGCCCATCCACTTGTCCGATGGTGCAGGTGAGTGGACATCGTGCCCTTGCGCTATCCGAGGGTGTGGCTCAATGTGCGTGTGCTTGCGCGGGACACTTCGCATCCGACATGCACGATTTGGCATCTCCTATGTTTTCTCAAAACGATCGTCTTTTTTTTTTGGTTTCATAAATATCTCATCATCTTTTCTTGTTATGCCAAAATTCACTATAAAAAAAATAAAGTTTATGTATAAATGTGAAAGAAGAAATAGAAAAAGAAAAAGAAAAAGAAAAAGAAAAGAAAAAGAAAAAGAAAAATACAGAAAATAATAGAAATGGAAAGCAACATACACAGGGCTATTTTCTTTCACAAAATATTTCCTATTGGCTATTTAGTTGTTCAACCTCCCATGTTAAAGCTTGAACTATGGCTGAACAAGCACCTGAACAAACTCCTCAAACTAGGTTTCAATCTGTCTGTATATGGCTTACATCCTATTACAGTTTCACCTACAATCCTCACCTGCCTAACTTTCACATACTATATGAATGAGATAAATGCTACATTGATCATAACTTGTAGCTTCTCAAGTTGTCTCAGATTCTGCTATGCTGGTACATTCCTCTACAAGCCACATTATTGTCAACTTATCAGAGCCAACTCTGGTACACTATTAAGCATGCAGTAAAAGTATCAACTTATAAGATTTGTACAGGAGTCATAATTGTCATCTCTACTCATCTCATACTGCATATATTGATCTGATGGCATACAGGTATCATAATTGTCAACATATCAATCACTGAATTGGTACACAGCTCTGGCTACTCACCTGATAGTCTGATTAGTTGTGTGATTTTTGTTTGATCCCCATTTCTAAGCAGTGAAGGACAGACAGGATGAAGGTTATAGTAACCAATATGTAATGTTGTAGAGGAATAGCCTCGTTGATCTCAGCAAAGACCACGTATTTTGCAAGATGGTTTGAGTGTTAGTTTCAAAGGCAGTGAAGTGAAAACTCTTTTGTTGAGTCACTAACAAAACACTATATCCTTGGTAGGCTAACTAGAGACCGATGGACCCATAGGGTGATCTCCAAATAGATTAATCATTACGCATAAACACTTTTGTCGAGTCACTAATTGTTTCGCTTCATGAACATACCACTATAAAAATGATGTTGAGCTCTCATTTCATATGGACTTTCTTACTCAAAGATTAAACTAAGGGCGTCCATTGAAATAGCTATTTTGTATAGCATATCATTCACTCGATGTTCACAAATACATCTAGGTCCAATGTCCTTTAACCAACCTACATGTATCTTGCGCCATGAGTACCATTTATTCTCTAATGAACAAATTAATCCAATGAATCTTCATTCATAGACAAGCACACAAGGCAACATTGCTATATGCCTGTTGTTGTGCAAGCATATTGCACGTGCAAGCACATGGCAATGTACTGTGTGTCTTGGTAAAGTTAAGAAGTTAACTACCCAAGCAAAAGCAATGAGTTGCAATGAGTTGCAATTGTCGAGTGATAACTACCCTTGGAAACCATAGTTTTTTTGTTGAGTTTCCCTCAAGGTTTAATTATGGTTCAATTGGGATCCTTGACCCACTATAAGATTAATTAATCTTCTGAATCTATGAAGACAGTTATTGATTTGAAATAAAATAGTGGGAGCAAAATGAATATGTTTATGAAAGTCTACTATATTCATTTTAAATAAATAAATAAAACAACAAAGTCTTATCTTTACCTTTAAATGTTTTCAAGATGTCTTCTATGCAAATGAATCTTCGTTTTATTCTTGAATCACACAAGTAAGTGCAAATTACTTGGATTGGCATCGGAATTTAAAAATCGTTCTCAAATCCGCAAAGCTTGCACATGTCCTTAAGATACCAAAACCCAACCCTCCGGAAGAGGGTTCATCTCAGGCTATTCAAATTGCTTATAACCTTGCCCAATGTCTTATGCTGGAATGCATATATCCACAGCTTCAAAAGCAATGTGAGAATTTGGATTATGCTATGATAGGGTACCTCAAAGAGTTGTTTGAGCCACAATTTGAGACTGAGAGGTTTAATCTAACCAAATAGTTGTTTAGAGCCGAGATGAATTAAGGCTCTTCTATGGCTGACCATGATGTGGCAATGCTAGGCTTCATCAAAAGAGTGAAGGACCTTGGAACAAACCTAGAAGAAGGCCTTTATGTAGATTTGATTTTACAATCTCTTCCGCCGAGTTATAAGCAATTTATCGTCAACTTTAAAATGAATAAAATTCAAGTGCCTTTGAGCGAATTGGTGAATATGCTTATACTCATTGAGAATGAGTTACAAAAGGGTAAGGGTCCCATATTGTTCGGGACTTTTGAAAAAGGCAAAAAGTTGTCAAAAACCAAGCTTAAAAGCAAAAACGCAAGAAGTGCGCAGTGAGAGCAAGTGGTGGAGTTAAAAAGGACAAGAAACCTAAAAAAGGCACTTGGTTCCATTGCGGCAAACCAGTCCACTGAAGACACAACTGCAAAGATTATCTTGCATCCTTAAAGAAGTTTAAAGAAGCATCTTCATCAGTTATCTACATTGATGTACTTTCTACATTCACTTCTAATCATTGGGTATTTGATATTGGATCCAATGTTCACATGTGTAATAATTTGAAGGAGTTGAAACGAAGTAGATCGGCGGAAAAAGGAGAAGTAAATCTTCGAGTCAGAACTGGAGCAAGAGTTATGCCACCAACCATCTGAACCTTCTATCTCAATTTTCCCAATGGGCTTGTACTAATATTTTATAATTATTATTATGTTCCTGTACATATGAAGAACCTTGTATCAATTTCTTGTTTAGACAATGAAGGATATTCCATTTTTGCAACAAAATAATACATGTACCATTTTTGAAAAATGGAGTTAGGTATTGTGAGGCCCTAAATATTAATGGTCATTATGTTTTGAACATAAATAAACCAAATACTTAATGTAGATACAAGTATGAAAGATGTAAGTCCATCATACCTTTGGCACTGTAGACTTAGTCATGTAAGAAAATACCACATTTTCAAAATTTGCGGAAATGCTCTTTGGGGCTCATTTTATCATGAATCATTTGAGAATTGCGAGTCTTACCTACAAGGTAAAATGACTAAGACTTCTTTTAAGGGAAAATGAGAAAGGTCTATGGGGTTTCTTGGACTAGTACATATCGATATATGTGGTCCAATGTTGGCTAGTGTTAGAGGTGATTTCTCATATTTTATTACATTTACGGATGACTATTCAATTAGTGCTCCTCCTGTGGCTAGGAATGGCCTCCCTAAGATAATGTGAATATCTCTATCCTCTTCCATATCAAGAATCACAACGTTTGCAGGTAAGATGAATTTGCCAAAATTGATCAGGACATCTTCAATAATACCACTCGGCTGTTTGATAGATCTATCCACCAAATGTTGAGATATCATTGTGGGTTGAGATTCTCCCAGTCCCAATTTCTACAAAATAGATAAAGGCATCAAGTTCATGCTAGCACCTAAATCACATAAAGCTCTATCAAAAGTGTAGGTGCCAATAGAACAGGGAATAGTGAAACTCTTTGGAACTTTTAATTTTGGGGGCAGCTTCTTTTGAAAGATGACACTGCATTCCTCTGTAAGAGCCACATTCTCATATTCTTCGAACTTGCGTTTGTATGACAGAATGTCTTTCATGAATTTCACATTACATGGCATCGGCTCAAGTGCTTCTGCAAAAGGAATATTAATGTGAAGTTTCTTGAATACTTCGAGAAATTTATGAAACTGCTTATCTAGTTTTCCTTACTTTAGCCTTTGAGAAAAAGGAATTTGTGTCTTCTGTTCAGCTTCTGGTTGAGGAAGTGCCTCTTCCTATTTTTGTTCAACCTTATTCCTTTGGGCAGGTGCCTAATGTGGGTCTCTTTCCACCTCCTTCCCACTTCTTGGTGTGATAGCCTTGCATTGCTCCTTTGGAATGACTTCTGTTGTGCTAGGAATCATACCCCGCAATCTCTCACACAACTATTTAGCTATTTGCCCAACTTGTGATTCTAAACTGCTTATGGCTACTGCCTAGTCCTTTATACTTGATCTGGTTTCCTGCATAAAATCATTTGATGCAGAAGCTAGTTGTCCTATCAAGTCTGCATTAGTCTTTGTGGCAGTGGACAACTTGTTTAGGACTTCTTCATTCTGAGGCATTGAGTATGCCAGTTTTTACCCTTGGGTTTGAAATTGAGAATAGTTTTGTCGTATGGGGTTGAGGACATGCCGGTTGTTGTTCCATGAGAAGTTTGGATGGTCATTCCTTATAGGGTTGAAGTTGTTTATCTTAAAGTTGTGTTGAGTACTTCTGCGGGTTGCCAATGTAATTCAGTTGGTCCATAGGAACATTATCCATTGAAGTGTTGACGTGGCACAAATTAGAGGGGTGCCACTCTCCACAAGTTTAACAGGATGATTGGTGCACCATCATAACAGCCTTTGCCGTTGTGCCTTGGGACATCCATTTCTTCATTTGTACCTTCATAGCATGCATAATTGCTGCTAATGCATCCACCCTATCAACCTCATACTTCCAAGTTGTCTTCATATGACATTCTCTTTCGTTCGGACACCTATAACAATTTTGATCCTCTGCTTCCAACAAGGTACATGCCTCATTGTAAGATTTCTTAATGAAAATGCCATTGGCCGCAACGTCAATCTCTCTTTGTATAGGACTTTCCAGTCCTTTGTAAAATTCTTGAACTTTCCTCTAATGAGGTAGTCCATGATTAGGACAACTTCTTAATAGGTCCTTGAATTTCTCCTACGCTTCATATATAGTTTTTGAATCCTTATGCCTGAATGCAATAATTTCAATCAAAATCCTCGTAGTCATGGATGGTGGAAAGAATTGGATAAAAAAAAAACGCAATTCTTCCCATGTGCGAATTGAATTGGATGGTAGTGACTGAAGCCATCTCCTTGCTTTGTCTCTTAATAAATATGTGAAAAGTCTAAGCAGGATAGGTTCCTGGGTCATTCCAGATTACTTCAAAGTGTGACAATCTAAACAAATGCTCTCATGTGTAAATTTGGATCATCAGTAGTAGAGCCGCCATATGTCGAGTTTTATTGCAGTTGCTCAATGGTTGCTGGCTTTGGCTCAAAGTTATTAGCATGGGGTAAAGTAAATTCTTCCATGGTCCTATCATCTTCATATGGTACCTTAGCTACAAACTCACTTGATGTTTCTTTGATGTCTTCGTGCCTCTCTCTTTCTGCTCTTCTTTGTGCCCTAGTAGTTCTGTTAGTTTCTAGATCTCCCGAATTCAAACGTTCACCATCAGATTGCTTAATATACACCCTCCACTTGAACAAGTAGAAGGTAAGGTAACAAAAAACAAATGTCCAATCTAGCTACAAACTCACTTGATGTTGATTATCTAAGCAAACAATCTCCGACAATGGTGCCAAAAACTTGGTGTGTTGATTTAGTAATTGTGAATCAACGACGATTACAAATGTACAAGTCGCGACAAGTAATAAAGTCTAGTATCGACCCACAATAATTGAAGTAGATAAGCACCCACTATAGCTTGTTTGCATGCAATTTGGATCAATAATAATTTAGGTTGAACCTACACTAATTTCCAACACAATAAAACAAATTAAACTAATTTTTTTTCGTATTTTTTAATCATTTTACTAACACGAATCAAAGGATAACTTCTTAGTTATAGATTTAGGGCATTGAATTCACTTTTACGTGCATACATATGAGAATGGCTAGTCAGTGTTTTTGTTAGATTTGTTAACCTAGTTGTTCACTAGTTTCACCCCTACAATAACTTATCTAATAAATTAGTTGTCTCATGCGGTGCTGCAGGTTCTCATATCTTGAATCTCGCACCTAACATACCGAGACATATTATCCCACAAAGCCCTCCCTCAACACGGTCATGCACCTCTCTCAAATCTCGCATGACCTATCAATGGGTATTTGCCTCATGAAATCCACTCACACGCACCTTCTACATGAATGCTCATCTCTCGAATCTCGCATTCTTAAGGTTCGATGTTGGTTTTACCATAATCCAACTAGTTCTCTTCTCTCGAATCTTGAACTAGCTTGAGTACTGACAGTTGATCGTCAAGTAACTACCAGTTTAAAATGAAAAGCAATAAAACCAAAAAACCATAGTATTAAGCCAAACATCTAAACATTCAAAACACATCCATCATACAAAAATACACATAGGGATACATATTGCCATAGTGAGAGGTTTTAGCTTATAATCGAGTTACAAGTTTTCCTACGGGAAATAAAGTGAGAACCATAGTTTAGAATACTCCCTTTGGTAGGCTTTGCTATCTTTTCGGTCATCCCTTTTTGCTTTTCCCCTTATGCCTTTTATATGCTTGTGCACTTCGGTAGCTTCTCAAGGAAGCTATCAAAGATATTTTTGCTACCAAGGGTACTATCGTCCACCCATTAATTATCGTACAAGTAAGGCGATCCATTTTCCCACCCAACTACATTGAACAATTTTTCTTACGTCTATAGCATACGGGGTTGTGGCCTCACTCCATTGACCATTTTTCTCTTGTTTTCGCCTTCATGTGATGTTTATGTTACGCCCTTGCAAAACACAAGAAATGAGTCTATAATACACTTGTTTCTATTGTGGAATGGCAACTTTTTAGGTAAAAGAGGTGTAATAACTAGGTGCAAACGAAGCCTACTACACGCCGATACAGAGCTTGGCGTAGATCATCCATCATCTAAAGCCCCTACACCACATTGTTGTTTCACGCCGACGACCAAACTATTCCAAACAGGTACAACTAGAAGTAATCTTCAAGAGATTCTGGCATCTGCCACTTACATCTTCGCGCATGCCAAATGGCCAGTGTCCAACAGGAAATCCATTTTTGTTTATAAAAATTAATATGTTTCCCCCCACCTAAAACCTAGGAATATAAATACTTTAAACCTTAGTGATGAGATACACACAACACCAATAGTTCGTGGAAATGATCGGCTACAAGAGAAGGACTTGAAAACCAATGCCACGACCGTGGGATATCCTACCCTACATGAATGTGGCACGGATTGCCAGAGGGTGACCGAAGACCCATTACATTTCCCACAAGGTCCTATGACTAGATCTCGAGCAAAGAGATTCAAAGATAGTCTCATGGACTTGATATAAAAACTTGGACATGAAATTACATTTCACGATGACATTGGCCCAACTTTGGTACATCTAATTGGACCAATGGACAACTTACATTGCCCAAGGGACACAACCTCATTAGAGTTCGACCAAGCCCTCCCCATGTCGTGGTCCGCATGGCCCCATTACACCATCCATCATCAATCAACCAAGGGAGTGAAGGCCTCGGTCAAAGGTGTCATTAAGAGGTAGTTGGAAGGTCTTTGTCCTAAATAGTGGAGCCTACACTTTTTGACTTGGCCCTTGTCCATGAAAGAGTCCAAGTTTGACCAAGACACTTCCAAAATAATGGTGCCTACACTTTTTGACTTGGTCCTTCTCTGTGAAAGAGTCCAAGTTTGACCAAGTCATGAAAGGGTGTTAGAGTCCTGAATAAACCCCCCTAGAGTTTGAATTATGTACTTCACTTTGAGTTTCATCTTGTAAGATAATTGGGATCCATTTCTAGTCTTTTCAAAACTTTTATTTTACAACTTATCTAAAGCTTGTTTTGGGTTTTAGTGGCATTTACTTATTGAAACACACATAGACTTAGTTCCCACCTCTTAAATAGGTGAAGGGTTAAGGACTCGACAAGTGTTTGATCATAGATCCTAAGGTCCGAATCATCTTTGATTTTTGGGTCTAATCACAAGTTGATTAGGTTCATATCATTTGGTATTGGAGCTCAGCTTTGAGCAAACATTTGGGATACCCTTAGTAGTGTTGGTTCATGGCTCACATAGAGTCGTAGGGTCATCACATTTGTGGTAGATCTATATTTACATTCTTGTAATTTACCTCGTTGATTTTTATTCAAAAAAAAAAATAATCGATCAAGTGAAAAGCAGGAGGGAAGGCCGAAACTTAAAAAAAAAAGATCCTCAAAAAGAAGAACCCTCTCTTGATCAAAGAAAGCAATCAGCAAGACATCACTTGGTTATTCTTCTAGTCCACTTCTTTCTTTTGCAAGTTAGGTATGGTTCTCAATTGGAAGCGTAATCCACTTCCCCAAGTTTCAGTTCTAGTTACCGTTGCTAGACTTGAGCAAGCTTGGATTAAGTTCCAAAGAGAGTTGAGACGAGGCAAAAGGGAAGTCGCAAGGGTGGAAAAAGGCAAAAGGGGTGAACACATTGGAGAGAAAGAAAAGCCAAGTTGTTGAAAATATATAAGAGAGCGAGACCTTATTTTTTTGGGTACCATGGGGTATCCGACAAGAGTGAGACCTTATTGAGTGGTACACGTGAGCGAGTGGAAAGGAATTTGTTTTCTTCTAACTTCTTTCTTGCAGGTACACTATGGTACAAACACCCAATGATGAAGGAAGCACTAGCAACAAACAACAACCCGTGGATCCAAAATTGCTCCTGCAAGCCCTCACGGCTCAAATGAGGAAGTTGATGGAGGAAGCACTCGAGCCATTTCATGAAAAGCTTGATTAATTGGAGAACAAGGAAGTCGACGAGCCGAACCAAGAGCCACCAAACCAAGAAGAGGTGGATGAATGGTCTGAAGAGGTGGAGGCACGTGAGGAGGCCCGATGCCGAGGAGGAAGGAGGGGTCTTGGCTACCCACCATGGGGGCCGAGGCATGACCTACCTAGGAGGAGAGACGAACCACCAAGAAGGGATCATGACATAGATCTAGGCAACGTGAAGGTGAAGATGCCAGCCTTCCACCGACCCCAAGGCATACTTGGAGTGGGAAACAAAGGTGGAGATGGTTTTCAAGTGCCATAACTACTCCGAGAGGCAGAAGGTCAAGTTGGTGGCCATAGAATTTAGTGACTATGCCATCGTGTGGTGGACCAAGAAATGACCCTAAGGAGGCGATATGGAGAACCACCCATGGAGACATGGGTCTTTATTTCGTACCTAACCACTATTTTAGGTCTCCATTTCAAATGTTGCAGGGTCTCAAACAAGGAGCAAAAAAGTGTAGAGGACTATCATAAAAAAAATGTAGATCACCATGATCCAGACGAATGTGGAGGAAGATAGGGAAGCTACCATGTCACGGTTCTTGAATGGCCCCAACCGTGACATTGCTGATGTAGTGGAGCTACAAGATTATGTGGAGGTGACTGACATGCTCTATCAAGCCATCAAGGTTAAAGAGCAACTCAAAAGGAATGGTACCTGGAGAAGCAACCCCATGAGCACCACTAGTTCGTGGAAAGCTAGCCCTCCAAAATGGGAAAAGCCCAAGAACGAAGTCACCAAGGAAAGCAAGGCGAAAGCTATGACCCCTATTGGTACAAACACTTTTACACCTGCTAGAAATTGAGATATTAAATGC
>JAOWBN010235342.1:649-12362 GCA_028565015.1 Pinguicula moranensis
GTTGATTGTTCCTGAGAGTGTCTCACTGCTATTGACAACTTCATGGATGACGGTAGGGTTCTTATCCTTACCAGGCATGGAGGGGTCTACTCGGGTTGCTTTATCCTCCCCGTTCTCTCTCAAAGAGGGCCAATCCTCCCATAGAGACTGTGGTTTGTTGCTAACAATGGGTCTCCATACCTTTCCAACCCATGGTTATCGAGGAGTAGTACGATGATCCAGTTTCTCCATAACATGGACATTGAACTTTTTCATTTTGATGACAATATCGAGGGATTAGCAAATCTACTTATTGTCGTTCACCAACACTTGTATACGCCCAAATTGCATTTCTTTTTTATCGTCGTCCTTTTGTTTATCATGATCAGTGACCCCCGTCGAGCAACAATTGTTTCAACGGATGCTTTATACTAGCAGAGGAGTGGCGTACCTCGGACTTGCAGCCACGCTCGTCGAGCTAGTTTTCCATTGACTAGCTTCCATGATCGGAGGGAATGAAGATGAATTTTGTTTGAAGTAAGGCGATCATTCATTAGTCTAATTTGGTACGCTTGGGAAAGAAGTTTAACCAGACGAACAAGAGAAGCTTCTAAGTACATCAGTGAGTCAAGGGTGGAGTTTATCTTAGCCAGGTCCAAGATTGGAGATGGGAAGCCTACAGGGTAGTTCAATAACCAGGAGGAAACTATGGGATTTGGCGTAAAGTTCATCAAAAAAATTTTTGGCTCGGGCGCCAATTTCATTTGGTTTGCTTGTGTTGCAGAGTTTGGTGAGTTAGGCTGCACCGAGTCATGTCTGAGTTGAGGGAAACGGCTTACCTCTAGGTCGATAAGAGTACCGCACTTCACTCACATTTAGCTGAAAGGAGCCTAGCCAAATAGCATTTAGCTTTTCCTTGAAAAAATGCACAAAGCCAAATCTGCCTAACGGCACAGTATTATTCCTAGGAAGATGAACGTCGCTCACATGGCCATAAACTGAGAAAGTCAGCCACATCTATTCATGTTTTCACGACGGAGCGAAGTTTGTAACATGGTAGGAAACAGAGCTATCCCGGAGCTTCCGAATGTAAGAAGGAAGCAATTTCTTGACTGCCGTTGTATCTTGTCTAGTAGAATTCTTGGGTGGAGAGGAGTTATTCTTGAACCGGATTGATAATATATGCCACTCGTTGGCGTCATCGGCCAAGAGTGAATTCTCAATCTCCTTGTGTACTTCTATTGAGGGACCTGGATCTAGTCGGATTGTCGTAGATGTTGAGACCATTAAAGTTTAGAGAGAAGATGGAGAGTTTTTCCTTGGAGAGAGAAGCATTTTTTTCTATCAAGATTGCTTAAGAGAATCCTTTACGTTTCCATTGTACCCTTTTTTTAAAATTAATATTGTTTTAAGAATATTTATTCTACTCTCCTAAGTTTATATTTGTCTGCTGGTTCCGGCCTATTATTAACTGCCCAGCTTTTTAAAATTTACATATACTATATATATATGTATATATATATGCCCAAAAAATGTATATATATATATATAAATAAAATAATATTTGTATCCAAAATCTATATTTGCGACGGTAAAATTATAATAAGAAATATTCTTTGCTTCACTTCATATTAGGGGTGAGCAAAAAAAACGTCGATTATTCGATTAATCGAAAATCAATAGTTAATTGAACTGAATAACTAAATATTTTTGGTAATTTGGTTATTCAGTTTGATTATGATTATGAAATATCATATGGTTCGGTTATGGTTATGACCCATTCAATTTCGATTATAACCGAAAATTGATTTTTTTTTATAAAATGGAAAACGACGTCATTTTTTTTCCTGCCTCATAGCCTAATAATGCATGAATTTTCAATTTTGACTCTTGAATTTGACATTTACTTTATTATATGCTCCGGTGATCATTTTTTCAAATTTCACATGCTTTATGAAATGTTGTCATTTTTTAAATAAATATTACATATTTAATTATTCTTCAAAGTACGTAATACTTTCACAGTTCCTATTTCTTTATTAAAAAAATTAAAAAACTAAAACAAATAATAAATGCTTGGTTATTCAGTTAATAAAAAATAGAACCAATAACCGAATAACCAAGTTGTTTTGATTATTTGGTTCAATTCGATTTTCGGTTAACCCTAATTGAACCTTATTCGATTTGATGTCGTTTGTAACTATAACAGACATCGAAAATCCAATAATCAACCCTACTTCATATAATCACCTGTATGCATAACTTGTAACTGAGGTGAACTTGAATATGTGATCAGAAAACATTAATTTCTATTTTCTATCTATCACTGAAAGGCCCTAAATGCCCATGTCTCAGGTATCCAACTGGTTCATCAATGCTAGGGTTCGCCTCTGGAAGCCCATGGTGGAGGAAATGTACCAGCTCGAGCTGCACGGCGTACAACCAGGAACGGCAGACGAGGCCATCGCACAAAATAATCCAAGTGACTCCTCATCAGATATCAATGCACCGGAAAATGACCTCTCGGAGAACAGCATCATTGTCAGTAAGCGGCTGGATAGACAGACGGTTCCGTCTGGCGGAGCGGCGTTCGAGGACATGGTGAGGTGCTTTGCTGTCGATCAGGTAGACGGCGGCGGCAGAATTCGGGCTGCCAGAGAAGTGTCCCTTACGTTGGAATTGAGGCATTCAGAGAATTTGCCGAGAACGAAGCAACTCTCAGTTAGGGACTTCCAAGATTATTCATTGATGGGATAATGTATGAATAATTTATTTTTCTAAATACATTTTTCAAAAAGATTAAATAAGTTGTATATCTATATTTGAGAAATTATACATGATCTTAGGAGGCGTTCACTAGGGGGTGTTATGTTTGGGAAATATCAAGGATAATAATAGAATAATGTTACGGGATTTAAGAGATTGAACTGACCAATTGAGGAGATTTCCTCATTTCTAAATTATATTCACTCTATGCACAATGACGAACATATCCCAAAATTTTGGGTGGGCCAAAAAAAAGGTTTGGACTAGTTGAATTTTTTTTTGGAGGATGAGATAAATATTTTTGTGTAGAAAGATTAGCCCACTAAAAGTAATTTGGGCCTAGGGAGACCCCAGGCCAAGGCCAGGGTTTGCCCAAGCCTGGATCTTGCCTTGCCCATACATAAAATAATACCTTATTATAAATTACCTATTAGCCCCTTTATCCCTTCCACAACTAATTAGTTTTCAAATCCCAGTCAAGATGGATTGTGGTTAAATCATATTTCAAGATAAATCAATTTTTTAACGAATATTCAATAATTTTTTAAATAATTTCTTAATGTTTTTTTTTTAAATTTCGTCCTCTAAACAGAGCTAGTTTTGTTTTGCACTTACATATTTGATGATATCTTCGTAGAAAAGAAGGGGCTGAAAGTGTGAAGAAATAAAGTGGAAGGAAAATTGGGAGAACATGACGCTCAGAATATGCAAATAATTGTCCAGAGGACAGATGCAGCGGCGACCCAAGGAAACAACTCAAAAATGGGCACCAGCACGCGAACCGAGTTGATAAAGTGCGCTGAAGCAATGACATATAAATTGAAGGGGAGTGAAATAGGTATTTGAATTGAAATAGGAAGGAGGAGACAGAGGCGAACAGAACTGTAACGATGGCAAAGATAGGTCACCAATCCAATAGCAAGGCAAAGGAGGATTCAGAGATGGCTTAGAACAGATCCACAGAAAACCAAATAAAGCAGGCAATCAATAGGGGTGGGGCATTAGAACCGATTAGGGGATTTTTTTTTTTCAAAACAAAGAATGGACAAAAGTAAATAAGGAGTAGCATACAAAACATACATCCCAAAGTCACACGGGGGTGGATAAACATAGCGAGAAATTGAAAGAGGCAAGGATGGGGGGATAGACCTGAAGGGGGGAGGTCGAAGATCGAGGCTGAAGGGTTAGCAACGCTGTTGAAGGGAGATGCTCCAGCAACGGGACTCATTGTGCCTGATTTGGAATCTCTTCAACCAACTGCCAGGACCACAAAATCCAAGATTGTTAATTGGAGGATACAGGAACTGGATATAAGTGTGGCACTGGAGATAACAAAATCTATCCAAATTGTAGATGAGATGCAAAGTCACTTGGACAAAAATTTAAACCATAGGCTGACAGAGAGGAAATTGGCAGCCGAGTTGGATACATCGGACTCAAGAACATATCTACAAGGCGATGGAATTATAAGAAGCATCTTGGAGAAGCAAAGAGACGAAGAGGTGGTTGAGGAACGAGGATATTCGATCGACAATGGAACTCAGAAGAACAAATTACAGGTCAAAGATTGGCCAATTCCAGAGGCAAATGAAGGCGAACAAGAGGAATTGGGGAGGAGAAAACAAAAATTAAGTGGCACCATCAAGGAAGTCAAGGAAATGAGTAAATCTACATGTGAATTTGACAAGGGCGAAGGACTATCCACTCTGTAGGAAGACGAGATAGTGGAAGGAGAAATCTCAGGAAAAAAGAAAAGAAAAAGGGCTGCAATACAACACAAGCTTTAATTTCAACAGCGGCATTACGGATGGAACTTTTGGCCCAATAGGAAAATGTTGCACGGGGTGTGAGCCCACAGGCAAAAAATGTGGAGGGTCCGTTAGCTGAGGTCTTGGACTTGCGCCAGGGACCGATTCGGTGGAGTAGGTCGTCCCAACAAGAGCGGCAATTTTTCTCATTCCAAACCCCCATAGATGGCGCGCCCAATACCCCTTAAACAATAATTATTGACAGTTTGATTGTGTCTTAATTTGCAAACAGGTTCAAATACAAAAGACGAGGATAGCAGTCGCACCCCAGGGGAAGTCAAAGCAAATGACTCAGGATCGGGCCAATGGATGAAGAGACAGGTGAGTAAAGGGGAAAGAAAGGTCAGACGAATTTCAAGCACTCCCATATTCAACCTTCCAAGTCAGTAGAGTTTAATGTCAAATAATATAGGTTTTTGGAATATAAGAGGGTTAAAAAAATTGAAAATACATCTTAATTAGATTTTAATTAAATTTCATATTAGAGTAGTTGTAATTGCTGAGACTTTTAATTTTGCTAATAGAATGGGAAGTCCAGTACATGCAATTCATTTTTCTTACTATATCGCGAATGAGGAGGTGTAGGGAGAATTGTGAGTATTTTGTAAGGAATAGTATGGATTCCAAATAGTGAGCTTGAGTAACCAGACGATTATGGGATGGTTTAAAAAGAATGATCAGATGTTTTGCTCACCTTTGCCAATGGTAGCTGCAATTATATTAAGAGAAGGGAGTTATGGCAATATCTATTATCAATCCAATCAGGGAACTCCACATGAATGATCTTGAGGGATTTCAATGCGATAAGGGAAAATTGTTGAAAAATGCAGGGGTACCAACCGCCCGACCCTCCTATAAGAAAGTTTAATGGTTGCCTTAACAATTGTGCAATAGTGGAATTGCACTCGGGAGATCAGAAGTTTTCATGGTGCAATGGATAAGGAGGTACAGGCAGGATCTGGGCGAAATTGGATCGAGTACTAGTGAACAATCAATTATAGGATGGAAAGGACATGCACCATATAATCTATTGGCGAGGAAATCGTTAGATCACAGGCCAATCGTAGTTTTGATGGGTGAGCAACCAAGTTATTATAGTACTAAACACGTATGATTTTTAAATATGTGGACAAGATGCAAATCATTCAAGAAACTGGTTAAAGAACATTGGCAACGAGTCTCGAGAACAAGATGTTGAACCTGACAATGAAACTAAAAATGATGAGAGGGAAGATTAGAGAATGGAATAAGTTATCATTTGGCAGAGTAGAAGGGAAAATCCACAAAGTTCAACCGAGGATGGAGCAAATAGAAATAGAGCTACATGAAATTTTCGTGGATAGGTTGGACGCTAAAATAATGGCCCCAAAGGAAGAATTGACGGCATGGGAGAATCGGATGCTATCCAGGCTTGCACATATGGCAAAAAAAATTGGATCAAAGATGGGGACAGGAATTCGAAATTCTTCCATGGTATCATAAGTGCAAAAAGGAACAAAAGCCTGATTACTCAAATGACCTTAGAAATGGGAGGACACTAATAGAGGCTGAAAGTATGTATAAGGAAGCAGCCAAATACTTCGAAATACATTAAAGGCAGGTGAGGAAACAGAAAATGAATACGATCTTATAGATCAATTCTAATAGAAATTCAGTGACCTGGAAAATAGAAGTATATGTAAGATTCCCGACAATACATAAATCAAGGAGGCCTTATGGGCAATCCCAGGAAATAGAGCCCCATGACCTGATTGATTTGGCCCAGAATTCTTCAAAGCAACATGGGATATCACCGGGAGGAACCTAACCGGAGCATTGAATATGCTGGTCTTGATTGCCAAAGTGAAGAAACCTGATCATTTTGATAAACTCTAACCCATTAGCCTATGTTCGGTAATATACATGGTGTTGACTAAGTTTCTGGTGCACAGGTTAGCTAAATTTGTTGGGAATTTGATCACCGAGGAATAAAGAGCTTTTGTCCAAGGAAAAAGCATGTTCGACCACATCATTATGACACAAGAGCTAACTCAGAGTATCAACAATAATAACCTAGGAGGAAATGCCATGATTAAACTTGACATGACCAAAGCCTACAACAGAGTTCGGTGGACCTTCTTGGAAAAGGTGCTTTTAGCTAAAGATTTTTACAAGGCAGTCAACAATATTCTGATGATATGTGTCGAAGGAAAATGGTTCTCAATTCAGATGAATGTAACGTCCCTGGGGTTCTTTCCATATGGTTAGGGATTGTTATAAAGGGATCCATTTTCACCTTACCTTTTTATCCGCATGCAAGATACCTTGTCGAGGTTGATCTTGCCTGAATTTAAAAGAGGAGCTATAAAAAATTTATGTCACCCGATTGGTAGCCCAGTGATCTCCCATCTAATGTATGCAGACGATATTCTTTTGTTCTTTAGTAGGGATAGAAGGTTGGTAAGATCCTTGATAAAAAATTTGGGAAAGTATTGCCAATGGCCAAGACAAAAGATGAACAAGACCAAGTCAACAATTTTCTATCAAACAAAATTAATAACTCTAGGAGTACGGATTTTACAAGTGATGGGGTTTAGGGCAGGTCAGCTTTCCACCACCTACTTGAGGGCTCCATTGTTCACTAGCAGGGTAAACCGAGGGATTTTTGAGCTGGTGCTAAGCAATATTAGCAACAAGATAGCTAGATGGAAAGCTTCGGTCTTACGCAAATCGGATAGTCCTAATCAAACACGTGCTTTCTAGTATTCCCATGCATTACCTATCAGTTATGAGGACCCCTATGGGGAGAAAACGAAGGAAAACATAAACTTCATTGGAGAGCATGGAGAAGGGTCTGCAAGCCTCTGGAAGAAGGTGGTTTGGGCATACGTGACTTAAAAGAGATACAAAAGGCCATGGCCATGAAATTATGCTTCAAACTCTTGCAAAAAATAGCTTATGGTGTAACTTCTTCCAAGATAAATATAACAGAAAGGAGCACCTACTCATCAGAGACAATAGAGGAACGGTTTCCAAGTTTTTGAACTATGCGATGAGCATGAAGGCTG
The DNA here is from genome assembly GCA_028565015.1 of Pinguicula moranensis. Taxonomy (NCBI): domain Eukaryota; kingdom Viridiplantae; phylum Streptophyta; class Magnoliopsida; order Lamiales; family Lentibulariaceae; genus Pinguicula; species Pinguicula moranensis. Next base: position 8,250 of record JAOWBN010235342.1, read on the forward strand.
AGGTGGATGCAAATATCAAAATTGTATTGAGGAAAGGAAACTTCTCATTCTGATTTGATAAATGGCTTAGCTTGGGACCGCTGGCAGCACAGGTTTCAAATATAATTTTGGATAAGCCAATAAAGGAAATCAGAGTCAGTACAAGAGGCTTCTTGACCAACAATGTGTGAGGAGATCAAGAAAAAGAAAATTAAAGAAAATTTGTTGGCTCGTGGGAATGATGCGACCATTGCATATCGGAGGAAAACAAAGGAGAGTTTAGTATTAGGTCGGTGTGGAATTTAATCACAGCAAGGGAGTCCTTAGGGACAACATTCAAGGAGATATGGAATTGGTTCTTACTACCAAAGATTACCTTACGTGCATGGCGAGTTATTTACCTATAGACACATAAAAAAGGAGAGAGGAATTGGCTTCTGGATGTGTATGCTGCAACCAAAGGCAACAGGAAACAAACAATCACATTTTCAGAGAAAGTGAGTTGGCGGGAGGAGTATGAAACAGAGCGGCAATACTGTTTGGCATTCCTACTCTAAACTTGCAGATTTAGAAAGGAAGAATGACAAATTGGTTTTCGTATGCTAGAAGGGCAAGTCTAAGAGGGTTCTTTGTCGGAATAACCCTGACAATCATCACATGGAGCTTGTAGCCTAATGTAGAGCAAGATTTGAAGGCACGTGGTACCCCATAGATTAGATATGGAAGCAAGTTCGATTTTTCATTATTGAAATTACTAATGTTGTGGATTTATTTGGGTCATTGTAGGTTGCAGATGATAACATTTTTGGTCAAATTGAAACTACAAATATATATATATATATATATATATATATATATAAGAGAAGAAGAAGAAGAAAGAATAAACAAACTAATTATATTGCAAGCACTTCCGATAGGCTAGAAGAAGATTAACTATGATCGTAGCTGTTTGGGAAACCCGAGGCCATCACGGGGGAGGGATCGTCCGAGATGCAGAGGGGGTGTTTCTCGTGGCTTATTCACAACACTTTGGGCCCATAACAAATAGTTGTGTGGAATTTTACGCCATAATAGAAGGACTTAAATTATGCAAAGACCAAGGCTAGGACATGATAGTTATTGAAATGGACTCGATGTTGATGGTCAACTGGATAACTCTAAATTGATGTGATTTGTGGGATTTATGGGATGAATATACACAGACGACAAGAATTTTAATGATTCTCCAACTAGAAAAGGTATTAGAGGCAAAGTTAGAATGAAAAGATGGAGCCTACCCTACATCAGATGTGAATAGATGGAAGTCATCAATCATAGTCTAAGCTCTACGGATCAGATATTGCACTGAGAGTTCATAAGCTGATTATCACTAAAATGACAAAAATAATTTTGATCCCACTACTCAATCTCCATGTTAGGAATTAAACAAAAACAAAGTTTTCTTATTTTAGTTAGACTTGAAGCCAATTGTGAAGGATTAAATTAATTATGATTTCAGAGTTTTGAACTTTGTTTAAATTTCACCCTAATAAAGCCATTCAATAAAATGGTGATATTTTTTTTTATTTATTTGACATATTCGGTCCTAGGCCCTTCGGACCCGGCTTGGCTTATCGGGTCAAAGCTGGTCGTTAATTGGAAACAACTTTTATTTTTTTTCAATTATAGAAATTTGACCGACCCACATGTCTATTTTTTGGGCTGCACCGGGTTGCATTCGGGTCTATCCATGGTAATCCACCCCGGGTGTAACCATCAAACAACATGGAAGGATTAGTTGGGCAACTGCCTTTTGAAGTGGATTAGTTTGCCAAAACTTCCACATATCAACAAAAACACTCGTTCAGACAATATTAATAAGCTATCTGTCCAACACATTACAATATCCAATAAAATGTACTAAAAATCACCCAAAACGCCGCCCCTTGACAGCAAGAAAAATGCTATCCAAAATCATATACAGCGCCGCTGTTGTCTTAGCCACCGCTGCCGTAATCCTCCTCGCCCTGTTCTCCCCGTTGCCCCACACAACCACCCACCCCACACCCAACAAGTCCTTCTCCTTCTACGTTCAGCAACCTCATCTCAACGGCGTCCCCACCGCGCACACGCCGCTGCAATCTGGGGCGTTGATCTTCCACCGGACGCTCACCGAGGGACCAGAGAACACCTCTCGAGTGATCGGAAAGGCGCAGGGTTTTATAATCCCAGTTGAGAGCTTTGCTCATTCAGCATTTAATATCATTTATCTGACATTTCATGGGTCGGAAAAGGAATATTCCGGCAGTGTTAGCATTGAGGCGAAGGATTTGAGCGGCGACGGAAGAGAAGAACTGTCTGTGGTGGGCGGCACCGGCGAGTTCGCGTTTGCTCGTGGGCTTGCCGTTTTGGTCCAGCTGGAAAAACGGAAATTGAGTATTGATGCAACACATCATATAAAGCTGGAATTGGAGTTTCAGAATAAAGCCCAAATAATTCCGGGCTGAGCCCAAATTTGTTGGTGCTTTCTTTTTCTTTTTTTAATATAAATAATTTGTGAGATTAAATTTTCTTGATCTCCTCATATGTTGTTTGGGAAATTATATTCCCAATCAACATGGCAATAAAATTTCCAAAAATGTAACAATCCTTCCCCTCCTTAACAACTCTTTAATAGAGTATCAAACATGAAATTTTAACAACTCTTTGCTCGAATATCAAATATGAAACTTTACAATTATTACTTTGAGTGCTCCACCGTTTAAGCTATCAATACCCAATACCATAACCAAAAAGGAAAAGACCGGCTAAAGAGTTTTCAATAGCCTATAGATTTTCATAGTTTTACCTATTTAATTATATATATATATATATGAGTAAATATGGGCACTTTGTAGCTGTGAGTCAACAACAAAGATAAACATTGCCATGTTTGAGATAATAGTTAACTCCTTATACATACCATCTTGTAATTATGATAGATATTAGTTGTAATTGATAAAGAAAGCAGAATTGCAAATGAAGAATATACGAGAAAGAATTCAGAAAAATCTCTTCATATAACCTGGTATCGAAGCCACAAATTTTTTGAACGTCTTTAAGTTTGTATAATTTCTTCAAGTTCTTGGATTCATTGTTTCAAGAGTAGGCCAGGGCATTCGAAATTCGGAATTCGAAAATAAAAAAATTTGATCTGATTTGAAATTATTTTGGAAATGGAAGGTAATTTTTGAATCAATCCGTACTTTCAAACAATAATAAAAATTAAAAAAAAATTATTTTTGAAATTCAAAAATATTTCAAAAAACTAGAATTTTTTTTTGTAAATTCGGATTTTTCTAAAAAAAGTTCGAAAATTTGGAAATTCGGAAATCTACCCTATATTTCTGAACCAATCCGAAATATAATTCAGAACTAAAATCATATTCCGATCCAAAATTAAAATTCAGAATTTTGGATCGAAATTCGGATTTTCAAAAAATTTCGAAAATCAGAATTTCCAAATCCTGAATGCCCAGCCCTATTCAAAAGTGTAAGCATAACGAATCCTTTGAACGATGACACCAAATGCGTTGTCAAGGTTGAAGGACAAATGGGCGATGATGGAGCACCATCGACAAACCCACCAAATGTACCTGTAGATCCGGCCACGACAAGTATTGGGGTGAAGAAGAATGATGTGAATTTTTGCTTGTGGTCACAAGTCATTGAGATGTTTATCTATGGATGAAAATTCGATCGTCAAAGGGTGGCTTGTCAACTGACTCTATGGACCAACCTTTGTTAAAACTCTTCATTTGTTACCCCCATTGTTCAAAGTGTGTGGGATGGGGTTGTAGAAACATTCTTTGCTGGAAACAACATGTCCCAAGTCTAAGATCTGCAACGTCGTGTGTCCCATGACAAGTAGAATGGGAGACCGATCGAAAAATGCTACACTGACTTGCAAGGATTATGGCGAGAACTTGACCATTGTCGTCCAAATTCGATGATCTGCGTAGCTAATATAAAAAACACAAGGACCTTGTTACGTGTACTGAGTGTGGAAAACATCGCCACAAATCGTAAAATGAAAAACGGGAAAAATTGAAACTTTTGTTATTAAATCTTACTCACTTACTTCTCGTTTCATTACAACCTATATTTATAGTATGA
>JAOWBN010235364.1:0-36972 GCA_028565015.1 Pinguicula moranensis
TCTTGGCGGAGTAAGAAACAGACAGTAGTGGCTCGTTCTACAGCTGAGGCAGAATATAGGGCAATGGCCTCGAGTGTTGCTGAGTTGATTTGGTTGAGAACATTACTTCTGGAACTTAGGATGCATGCAGATCCGAAGTTAAAGTTGTGGTGTGATAATAAAGCAGCTATCAACATTGCCAACAACCCGGTACAACATGATAGAACCAAGCACGTGGAAATTGATAGGTTCTTCATCAAGGAAAAGTTAAATAGCAAGTTGTTGAAACTGAATCACGTAGCCACAAAAGACAAAGTTGCTGATGCATTAACCAAAGGTCTTAGTTCCATAAACTTGTAGAGACTTTGTAACAAGATGGGTTTAGTTGATATCTTTCGTCTATCTTGAGGGGGAGTGTTGGAACAATAAAGACATTGCACGTCTGGAACATAAAGTCAAGAGACAAGCACGCGAGAAGAATTCAAGACAAGCACGTGAGAAGAATTAAGCACGCGAGACAAGCTTTCTGCTTTTTGTGTGCTGCATTTATGTGATGTCTAATCATGTTGTTTGTATCAGTTTCTTAATAGTCCAATAAATTGTAATGATAAGCGAAGGGAAAAATAAGAATCATCAGAATTCTCTCGTTTTTTTTTATTTCTCGTTTTACAATTCTTCCATCATAAGGTCTTCGCCTTGTACCTCAAAGAGTATCTCAAAGAGTCAGTAGAACAAGCAGGTAAGCTAGCAAAATTCTGAACCATGTAGAGTTTAAAAGAGATGCAAGATACCCTGATCAGTTCCACTGTTACCTGTGTAGTTCAAGTGACAGTTGTTTGCCTGAGGAACAATATGCAGTAAACACAAAATCTCTTTGCCTGTGTCATCAGGTTACCGGAATAATCAATAGCAGCAACTGAATATGGAGTAAAGCATAAAACCAGTGAAAAATATTGGCCTATTTTGGGTGGCATATGACGTGAAACAACATTAGATATGCATGTAGTACTCTGTTCAGAGCTCAAGTAAGGCTACAGAAATTACCAGTCCACATTAAATCAGAATTTCATGTATGGCCAGCACTTCATCATTAATCATTATTGCCTGTAATATCTAGGCATTTAAAAAGTATGGAAAATGTGGCTATTTTTGGTGAGCTTTTATGCCTCATTAATCACTAGAAGTTCCCCCTCAAAATGTTTTCTATTCCTTAACTTCCATAGCTTTTACAAAGATCTATACTATGTCAAGATCTACGGAAAACCAACAATGCATCATAAGATTTATGAAAAAAGGTCATTTTCAAGACCACAATCATATAGAACAAGCCGAGTTCATAGTAATCTAGTTGCAGTTTTTCCTTCTTCAATTTTTTCTCGATCTAGATGAAACAAAACCCAGCACAACCCCGGCCAGGATTTCTATTGTGAACTTAACCAATTCCATTTCTGTAGTACAATAAAGGCAGGACTTGGTCTCACATCAACTACGATCTCTAATCAAACAATCAAACAACCAACTTCATTCTCTATTACACTGATTTGTGAAATTGAAGCTTAGCCTCCCACTACTCAACACAAAAGCAAAAGAGGGCAAGTCCAACAAACACCATATGATAGTAGTTGGTGAATATGCTATTCTCTTGTTTCATGAAAATCAACTTAGTTCGTATAGGTTCTTTTTAGAACCTCAGAAGATGATTTATGGAGGCAAAGATGTGAAATTCAAAAGATGATTTCTGAATGAAAATCAACTCTATGCTTATAGGTGTTGCAACTCCATATTGCAACCCCTATAGATGACATATCCAATGATGAAATGCCACTGAAAGCAATAGGCACCCATTCATAGTCTTCAGGCATCACAACAGACAGAAGAGAGTTATTGTATTGAACTCTCACGTTTTTCTACAATCATGGAGATACAGACAACGGCCATAGGGAACGATGATGGAGGAGGAGGTGTAAAAAAAACCAGCAACACTGCCGACAACTGTTGAACTTATCGCATGAATCTGCTAATCCAGATGGAACACAAGATTATCAGCACAAAGGCTGCCGGCAGAGAAGCTTAATGATCGAGCTTTATGAAGAACAGAGTAAACAGAGTGGACGTGATTCTCTGCCGTTAGATTCCGGATGATCAAACGGATGAAAAGAGTTGATCTATTACTAACAAAAGCGCAGCACGAGTTATCTTCTCTTGGTAGTCGTTTTTCTAGTTAAAGTACTGTATTAAATAAATGAGCGGGAAATCTGTATACGTGTATATAAACTCATTGGTCGATTACTTGACCTAATTGAAACAAAAAACCTTGGAAAACCAACATTTTACTGTGTACGATCTTATTCTCTCTGAGTCTCGATCAAGACTCTTCCAGTTCAGTTGAAACTGACAAAATCCGAAACTGTGAGTTCGGTTTATAACTTCATGTGCCGGCAGGGCAACACGAGATGGACTCCCATGACATAGTAGATTCATACTACAACAATGGTGTGTGATTGCCGACGGCTCAGCAAATTCAAAGCATCTCCGTGAAACTCATACATTACAAGAAGATTGAGGGGGAAAATGTATGTTGTGGTTAGATTATGTTTGTCCACAGCTTCATTGGTCAGTTTCCAGAGAATTGGGGGAAGGAGTGAAGTTTTGTTCACTAGAAGAAATGAAGAGAAATAGGATAAGGGGGAGAATCAGATTTCATAACAGAACACTTCATTCATAAACTGCAAAATTTACAATACAAAAGTATTCTTATAGCCGTACGTTTACTCTAAGTCGTACTTTTACTTTTAAACTACTAACCTCCAAAATACGACATTCACTCTTACAATACAAAACGCAAAACACATTTAATAACACCTATATCATGACACACGCCTTCTTCCTCCACATCTTCTTCAGTTAAGTGGTCCATCTACTCTAACAAACTTTAATCACTCTGCCCCTTTCTTCTTCCGATCACTCCTCTTTGCATTCTTTGCCCATTTCTTTAGAAACTCTTCTCCATCCTTAGTTGGGGTTGTGACAGTACTCCCCCCTTTTTTAAATCCTTGTCCCCAAGGTTTGAATCATGGAAAATGTTGACGAATCAAGGCCACATCTTCCCAAATAGCTTGTTCAGGATTTGATCTTGACCAATGCCCCAACAATTTCTTTTGTGGTTCGTTATTACCAAGTACTACTCAACTATTCAAGATCTTCATGGGAAATTTTTTAAATTCTCCATCGTTCTCCATCTCTTGTGGACCACCCGAGTTAGTTTCTCTATTTTTCAGTTATTTCTTCAACATAGAGACATGGAAAACATGATTTATCCTCGATCCCTCAGATAGATTCAATCGGTAAGCTATTGTCCACACCATCTCAATTATAGTATATGGGCCATAAAATTGAGGGGAAAATTTCAAATTTCCTCTAAGGTGAACTGAATTCTAATGATAAGGATGTTATTTTAAGAATACCTTGTCTCCTGCTTCATATTGCCTTTCCTTTTTGTTTCTGCATTTAGCTTCATTCCCTCTCTATCCAGCAATAAGTTATCCCGTAGGATATATTGAATTTTTTCCTGGTGTTGATGGAAGTCCTTTGTTGTTCTACCTTCATTTATGCAGTTGGGGGATATGGGATTTGTTGAGGCTCATACCCACATAAAGCTGTGAAAGGAGTCATCTTGGGGCTGGTATGTTGAGTAGTATTATACCAATACTCAGCTATAGGTAGCCATTTACGCCATGAATGGGGTTTGTAAGAGCACACACACCTCAGGTACGTTTCAAGACACTAATTTACTCTTTATGTCTGTCCATCCATCTGGGGATGATAGGATGAACTTAGAGATAGTTTCACACCTGATCGTTTCCTCGGTTCAGTACACAATAGGCTAGTGAACACCTTATCCCGATCTGAAATAATCTCTACTGGTAATCCATGGAGTTTGTATATATGATCAATGAAGATTCTTGCTATTGTATCAGCTCCATAAGGGTGTGCAACTCTTTCTGCAGTGTATAATATGGGTGTGCTTTAGCATTTACTGACTTAGCTTGAACAATTTCTGCAATCTGCTCAGCTTATTCATAACTTTCCAATACTTCTTCTACCCAATCAGTTACACAACCAGCAATATGATGAAGATTCGCAGTCACCTCCGGAATAAACCTTGACAAAGCGTTTGCAACTTTATTTTCAACTCTCCTTTTGTACTGCACTAAGTAATCATACCCTAAGAGCTTAGTGGTTAACTTCTACTGCAGTATGGTATTTAAACTCTATTCCAACAGTTGTTTGAGTGCCTGTTGGTAAGTTCTAATAACAAATGAAGTCCCTTGCAAATATCCATTCCATTTTTTCACTGCTAGAACAACTACCAGCAACTCTTTCTCACTTGTTGACAATGCCTATTGTCTCTGACCTACTGCCTGTCTGAAGTAAGCCATAGGTCTTCTATTCTGGGTAAGGAAAGCTCCAATTCCCTTTTCACTCGCAATAATTTCAACTACAAACTATTGGTTAAAATCTGGTAAAGTCAAAATAGGAGCTTTACATATAGCACCCTTAAGATTTTCATATGTTCTTTTTGCTCCCTCATTCCAAATAAAGGAATCTTTTTATAACAATTGAGTAAGGGGTTTACTCAAAGCACCATAATCTGTAACAAACTTCCTATGATAGCCCGTAAGTCCAAGAACTCCTCTCAAAGAATTGAGATCATTGGGTCTTGGCCAATTTACCATAGCCTAAATTTTTGCAGGATCTGTAGATACCCCCTTGATGTGAAATCACATGGCCAATATAATCTATTAAATTCTGACCAAATGAACACTTTGATCCTATAGCAAAAAATTGATGTTTCTTTATTACTGATCGGACAGCTCTTAAATGCCCAAGGTGCTCATCCCAGCCTTGACTATACACTAATATATCATCAAAAATATCAGCACAAACTTTCTAAGTAATTCAGAAAGGAAAGTGGCTGGAGCATTACATAATCCAAATGGGCATGACCACAAACTCATATTGCCCATGATGGGTAATAAAAGTGTTCTTGTGTATATCTTTTCATCCATTCCGATCTGAAAATATCCAGATTTGAGGTCCAACTTACTGAAATACTATGCCCCATGTAGTTCATCAAGTAGTTCGTCAATAATTGGAATAGGGAATTTACTCTTCACTAATATGTTATTTAAATACTTGTAATCAATACACATTCTCCACCCACCATCCTTTTTCTTTATTATAATCACAAGGGTTGCAAAGGGGCTCTGATATCTGCGTATAAGACCACTAGCCAATAATTCTGCAATTATCCTTTCTATTTCATACTTTGGGAAGTGAGGAGTTCTATAGTGTATCTGTTTCTTGGGGCTAGCTCTAGGGATAGGAGTAATGTTATGCTCCACACCCCTGATAGGTGGTAAGGAAGTAGGTTCTTGGAATATATCAGACAATTCTTTCAATAGATCCTTCAGTTTGGTTTCAAAGTTTTCATCCTGACTAAGGCTAGAACTGCCTCTGTTTCTTATTTTACAATTGCCATCCACTTGCCAACTACTACAGTTGGCTTCTTGTCCTTCTAAATTAAACATTTTTGCAGTGATATTGGCTTCATTACCAGTATTGTTGTTGAAGTATATATTTCCCATCACTGTTGCTAAACCCACACTAATTAACTTTGACATCTTCTTGGCATAAATAATCTTCAACTCTTCAACTCTTCAACTCTTTTGATGGCATGTACAGGAATAACTTGATCATCCTTTTACAATTGTACAAAAATGGCCCATGCTTTCGTAACCACTTGCCTCCAATAATCAAATCATAGTTGCTCCATGGAAAGGTTCTCGGGTTGCAAGAGAAGTCTATCCCTTACACAATCCATTTAAAATTCTTACATCTTACCTTACTAACATTTCTAACTCCATCAACCACTTCAATTGTCATTGATTTAACAAATTTCAGCTTACATTTCATTTGGTCAGCAAAACTATGGTCTAGGAAACGATGTGAACTTCCTCCATCCACGAGAATTTGCATTGGTTCACCCTTATAGAATCCTTTTATTATATAAGTATTCAATCCAAAGTTACCTGCTATAGCATCCATTGATACACTTCTTTCATCAACCTCTTCCTCACTGGTTCCTTCTTCACCTCCCACCTCATCTGTAACACATTCCAACAGCTCAGGGGATAAACTAGGCTCAGTTTGCAAGGTATAGATCGTGGCAACACATTGGTTCCCCAGAGCGAAAGGACCTCCACATTTAAAACACAACTTCTTTTCAATACTCTCTTTCAACTCTGCTTCAATCAATAGCTTTCTCTTCAGTTGAGGTAATGGTACTCTTTGTTTATTCACAAAATGATTGATTGCTCCTATTTTCACAATAGGTTTAATATTCAGCTTAAGAGCAACACCGCTTGTAACATTTTTCTATCTGAGAGTTCACTGTGGACTCTTGTTCTGTTGAAATCCCAATTTTTCCTCTTGGAGAATTTGGACATAATGACTGCACTGCTGAGCGTAGTTCAGGTTGCAAGCTTCCAATGAATTTCTCTAGATAAAACTTCTCATCAAATGCAAGGAAAAAAACCATACCGAGGATGCGATGACATCTAATCTTCTTAATACATCCTGCAAATATTCTTGTACACCCTATTTTAAGCACATAAATTCATCTAATAAAGCTCGAGGATTTGTTACCTCAAATCTGGTAAGGACTGTTGCTACAAAATCTTCCCATCTGGTTTATTTGTGATATTTGAGGGTTCTGAACCACACATCTGCATTCCCTTCCAGGTGCATTCTTGCAAAATCCACCTTTCCTGATACAAGATTCTAGTGTATATGAAGAAGTACTTTTCACACATTTCGATCCATGAACGTGGGTTCTTCCCACTGAATCGTGGGAAATCCGTATAAGGTAGCTTCCCTTTATGCACACGTCCCAAATCCTCATATCCATAATCTTCAACTTCCATGCCAGAGTTCATAATTGGTATTCCTCTGTTATGCTCTTCAACCGATGCTCCTTTAGATCCTAACGCCTTGGTCTTTTGGTAAGGATGTTTCCCCAGTATTGATTGGTTAATAGACTATTTCTGCACTGCTTCGAACACAGTATTAAACTATGTTTGCATGTTCTGCTGAAATACCAACATGTTCCTTTGCATCTCTTCAGTGGCATAATTCCTATTTCTTCACATCTCTTCGTTGGCAGAGTTTAACTGTGCCTTCAGCTCATTCATAGTAGTCTCCAAGTAGGATTGAGGAACTATGAATACAGGATCCTCAACGCTGGAAGAAACCATTAGTTTCTTCCCAGACATCGCTTCTTGTTTCATTCTATTCATCTCATCAACAGTTTCAGTATATGTAGCCTTGGTTGGAGGATCAACCATGACTTGGAGTGTTTGGCTGCATGTTTTAGTAATCTTGAAAGACTGAGGTTGGATCTGCATAAAACCGGAGCTCTAATACAACCGTTGGGGTTAGAACTGTTTTCCACAGCTGGATTGGTCAGTTTCAAGAGAAATACGACATTCACTCTTACAAGACAAAACACACAACACATTTAAAAATACCCATATCATGCCGCGTGCCTTCTTCCTCCACGTCTTCTTCATTTAAGCGGTCATCTCCTCTAACGAACTTCAATCACTCCACCCCTTTCTTCTGCCGATCACTCATTTTTGCTTTCTTTGCCCATTTCTTCAAAATCTCTTCTCCATCCTTATCTAGGGTTGTGACAATGTGTTCTACTTGTTTCAAAACCACAAGGCCAGGGAGAGACAAAAGAAGAAATTCAATACATATCATATAACTATCGTACAATACTGGAATACACAAAATCCCTATCCGATGAAAAATCATCTCCATCTAAACCCCAGTCAGTTTACAGCAAGGTCTCAAACAAAAATTTCAACAACACAGGTTGACATTCAAATGAATCAGGATAATTAACGTCATGAAGAACGTATCTTTATCCCTGGGTTCGGCAGGATTTGTACCAGAATCACAAATTCACAAACATGTAAGCTAGCAGAATTCTGATCCTTGTAAAGTAAGAAAAGATGTAAAAATACTCTGATCAACTCCACTGTTTCCTGAGCAGTTTAAGTGACAATTTGTTTTTATGATGAACATTAGGCAGTAAGCACAAGAACACTTTATCTGTATCATCAAGTTACCAGAATAATCAATGGCACAAAGTTTATCCATGGAATAAAGCAGAAAAAATAGAGAAAAATTTGGCCGAATATGGCTGACATATGACGTGAAAATAGCATTATATATGCATGAGGTACATTGTTCAGATATCAAATAAGGCTACAAGAATTACTAGTCCACATTAAAGTCCGAATTTCATACAGATTATTGGTTGTATTAGCCAATCAATTAAAGATTAGGGGAACTGTGGCTGTTTTTGGTGAGCTTTTATGTCTAGAGCAAAAATATCTTGGTCGGAAAGGAACCTCGAATGGTCAAATCTAGATCCTCGATGGTGTGACTGCAAAGAAGGTTACAAATTAGGTTTTAAATTAGAACTAGTACAATAAATACATGGACTAAAAACTTACCCCTCTACTCTTGGCCAGAATCTTATTCCTTCGCCGAAAAATTAGAGAGGATAGACAACTCTCGGGATAGTTGCGTGACTGCGCAGCACGGGGAGAATTGGTTGTGGATAGAGTATTTATACCATGACAGCAGTCGCAAATATTTAGTTAAACATGAGGATAGTTTGTAATTATGACACAGGACAAATGTGTGATTATACAATCCAACCAAAATTTGTGTGACAATTTTTTGGGGGTTAGTAATGACTTATCTCAGGCTGAGGAATAACTAGATCGGGTAGGGGATTACACGAAGGTGTGAACCAAACAACTTATGTATGTGGATAACGCATGAAATCAATGAGTTATCACCCATTTACTGGTTTACCAAACAAACTCTAAGAGAGATAACATTGGAACAAAGAGACATTACACATTCAAATCACCAAATCCATAGCATATTCACTGTTCAAATGCCTAAATTGGTGCCAATGAAATTAGTTTGCCAGTTGTTTACTCCAACATTTCTCCGTTGTTTAAAAAAGCAAAAGTAATTGCTCAATTTGTTTTAGTTGGTATAAATTGAATGAATTATAACCAATGCAAGCCAATGAAATTGAATATGAATACAATGAAGAAGAGTATATGAAGAAGTTTTCTCTAAACAAAAAGTTGTTTTTCTTCCAAATGACCAGATACACCAATTAAGTGCTTTAGCAAGAAAACCAATTGCAAACCTCATCCTTTTCCTCAAACCTAATACTGAAAACGTAAAGGATCTTAAAAAAGAAGCAACAAACTTTCAATTGAGTGAGAGATCTGAAATTACAAGCAATTTGTGTGCTTTCGCTAATCTGACTAAATGCATGAAAGATATCAAAACATTCAAACTAACAGAATAGTATTCATCCAGAAAAAACTCTAAACCCTAAATCAAATCTTGGCCTAATTAGTAGGTGATGAACCGACTTTATACCTAATGAATGCAAACTATTTTAGTTTGATTTGCCTCAATAAGGATAATGGGACACGCCTTTTATACATATTTTCCTTATTTTACAGAAACAAGTCATTTATTGCTCTTTGAGAGAAAAGGAAGCGAAACAACCCCAAAGGCGAAGGTTTTGCCCCAATTAGCCAAATGTTGACACCAATTCCTGATCACATGACTATGCAAGGTGATAGGCACACACATCTTTGTGACCCACACTTGGTAGGTAGACAAATGTACCTTTGTACTGTACGCTATTGAAGTGGTATAAAAGGCAAAAATCAACACCAAGAGAATAAAAAAGCAAGAGAGCGAGATCGTTCAAGAAAAGAGGATTTCGAGTCACCATCTTGAAGCCCTGATACGATTCTCTTATTAACTTGTGATGAACTCAATATTGTGTGTTTGTAATGGCTCATGCCTAAAGCATGAACTAAACCATTAAATCCAGGGGAGCAATGTAGCCGTTGAAGAACTTGGGAAGATAATTGACTCTTACAATGTTTAGTTGTCATTATGATGCTTCATCTTGCTGTTCTTCATACTCATCTATTTATGTCTTATCAATGTGAGTAGTTACACTAAAGTTAATGGGCGGTCGAGAGATATAAGTTATGCTAGGCATGGTAAGGTCCACATGGGTTGCTATAGCATGAAAAATGCCTATAAAATCGGTGGTACCGTGTGGGGATCACTTGAAAGTAATGTCTCTGGTTTATTTGTATTTGACATTGGGAGATGCTCATCTATACACCATAGAGGGATACTTACAGCTCGAGAAAGATAATAGTCTAGTATAGGTGAATCCGGTAGGTACAATACGATAGTTAATCCATTACTAATCAGATTATAATTCTACTCGAGGGACTTAAGTGGTGAAATTGTAATCCCCGTGGATATCTCAAACCTATGTACTAGATCTATCTTCATTTCACTGCATTTTAATCATCTTAGTTCATTGCCTAATCTGTAGCTTAATGACTAGAGTAGTATCAACGTCAACTCAGTTTTATTCTATTCAAATTGCATGAAACTTGTGAATGATAGAGTTTGTTTATCTCAATCCCTGTGGTTCGATATCCTTATCATAAATTTATTGCTATGCAACGTGTACGTAGAAGGTTAGCATAACAACGAATAAAGGACATGATGGAATGCTTGGAAGACGATGATAGAGACAAGAGAAATGTGGCTGTTGTACAAGATGAAGATGATGTTCCTATGAAAGATTTTGCTCTGCCTCGTGCATAGAAGCAGTTCCCTCCATTAGGAGACCAACAATTCAGGCAAACAACTTCTAGTTAAATCCGTCCACCATTCAGCTACTAATGCAACATTCCACCTATGGGGGAGGAGCCACAAAAGATCCCAATTTACATATAAGTGCTTTTGTAGAGATATGTGATACCCTAAGTATGGAGGAGTGACATCAAATGCTATCAAATTAAGGTTGTTCCCATTCTCACTAAGAGATCAAGCAAAGAGATGGATGCAAGCGTTACCTTCAGACTCAATACACACTTGGGAAGACTTAAGGAAGCAATTCCTCATTCAATTCTCTCCACCCTCCATAACAGCAAGATTATTGAGTAAACTCACATCATTCAAATAGAGAGACATGGAGACATTGTATGAATCCTTGGAGAGATTTAAGGATTAATCGAGTAGTTGTCCAAACCATAGTTTTCAATAATGAAGGCAAATCCAAGCATTCATATAATGTGCTAGATAACACCACCAAAAGAGAAATAGATGCAGCAACCAATGGCACATTCATGAAAAAAATAATACAATAAAGCTTACACACTCTTAGAAACCATGGAGCAGAGCTATTACAGATGGCCCACTAAGAGATCAAGTAACAAAAGAATTGGAGGAAGATATGAAGTAGATAAAGTGGATACATTAATGGCTGCAATGCATGTCATGAGCTCCAGGATTGAAACCTTATTTAGTCATAATGGAACTGCTAGTTCAATAATGACAATTCAATCATTATCCTGTGAGATGTGTGGAGAACCACACCACAAAGATCAATGTCAGGAGCTATCATCAATGGATAACATCCTCATGGAACAACTGGATTATGTATCAAATTTGCCAAGATATCAAAACCATTAAATATAGGGGAGCTATCGTCAATGGCTCATGCGTCAAGCATGAACTAAACCATTAAATCCAGGGGAGCAAAGTAACCTTTAAAGAACTTGGGAAGATTATTGACTATTTACAATGTTTAGTTGTCTTTATGGTGCTTGATCTTGCTGTTCTTCATGCTCATCTATATATGTCTTATCCACGTGAGTAAATGCACATCGGTTGCTACAGCATGAGAATAACTATAGAATCGGTGCTACCGTGAGATGATCACTAGAGAGTAATGTCTCTGGTCTATTTGTATGCGACATCGAGAGATGCTCATCTATACACCAAAGAAGAATGCTTACAGCTCGAGAGAGATAAGATTCTAGGATAGGTGAATCCAATAGGCACAATCCGACAATTATTACATGACTAACCAGATTATAATTCTAACTAGGGGACTTAAGTGGTGAAGTTGCAATCCCCCTGTATCTCTCAAACCTCTGTGTTAGATCTATCTTCTTTGAACTGTATTCTAATCATCTTTATTTATTGCCTAATCTGTAGCTTAATGACTAGAGTAGTATCAACGTCAACTCAGTTTTATTCTATTCAAATTGCACGGAACATGTGAATGATGGTGATTGTTTATCCCAATACCTGTGGTTCGACATCCTGATCATCACTTTATTGCTTATGCGATGTGTACACTTGCACATTAAAGTGCATCATGTGTATGCGCATCAGTAGGGTCTAATGAAAACAACCCTAATCTAAACCTAATCACAAGAGAACTCCAAAATATAAAACCCACGAACAACGAATTCATCTCAGAATGGGAAAAGATGGACGAGAAAATGAGGGTTGTCGTTACTTCTGCAAATAACACTTACAAAAAGTTGGAGTACTTATTATAAATGTAGGTAGCAAGCATACAAGATAGATAGGAATGCTTTGGTCGCCCCCTTCATTGAGAGTACTTCATGAGTTTGTTGGCATTCCATGGTCTTCCAATGGCACTCCCTTCCATTGTCTGCAGCCAGGCGACATCCATTGGTTTTGGCCTCAACTAATCAATATGGGTCTTCCCAATTTGTCCATGTGTGTTTCTCGCATTTCTGGAGCACTAATATCCCTTTTTGAAAATTTGGGACCGTATGTTTTTTTTGTAGGCTTGCTTAGTTACCCCTTGATATATGTGGATACTACCTCGGCATGCGCCCTCTTCTCCTCAAGCATTTTGAGTCCAAGTTGCACGCATATTTAATTCTTCCTTCCTCATAATTTTGGACGTGTAGAGTGTGAACGCAAGCTCTACGGGGGTGGACAACCTTAGATCCAAGATTGATTATCCTGTTGGTGACTTTTGTTTGCCCATTAGCTTGGGATTGTACACTAAAGTGAAGTTCTGCTTAATTCCTAAGTCCTTCATCCGTTTACCTTGGAACTGAGCGCCATTGTCAGATACCAGGACAAGAGAGACCCCAAATTGGCACACTATGTTTATCTTGAGGAATCTTATGAATTTGGGTTTGGCAATGCAAGCAAGAGCTTCCTTTTCCACCCAGTTGCTAAATAATTTGATGGCCACAATTAAGAATTTCTTCTGCCCTATGGTCTGTGGCAAAAGGTTCTGCGAGGTCAATTCCCCATTGATCCAATGGACATGCTCCTCATAGGGATGGATGATTGATGCTATAGGTTCCCAAAGGCTTGACATTGAGGCACTTTTTACGTACTCCCTAGCCTCCTCCTTCATTATAGGCCAAAAAATATCTCAGCCTTAAGATTCGATTAGCAAGAGCTAACACGCCGAGTGACCACCATACGTGCCCCCTTACACTTCGCAAAGGTCGTGTTGGACATTTTTCCCTCGATGCATTTTAAGTAAGGCCTTTCGCAAATTTTCTTATACAGGTCTCTAGTGATCCAAGCAAACCTACTAGCATGGTTTACGAGGTGGCATTGCTCTTTGTCTTCAGAGTGAAGCACCCCGTGGGGGAGGAAATTTATCAGAGGTTTCTTGTGTGGGTTCCACTTTGATGAAGTTGATGGTCGGGGTAAGGTTGATGGCTGAGCCATTAGGTTTTGGATATCTGGTGCTTTCATGTTCTAGGCCTTCCACCGGACCCTACTTGATTGAGTAGGTCGTCCTAGGACTTTTCTTCCCGAGGAATATGCTTAAGCTTGAAATTGACAAATGTCTTTACTTGTTCTTTGAGTTCTTGGAGGTAGATCAACATCATGGGCTCCTTTGCCTCAAAAGTTCCTTGGAAGTGTTCTTTTAATCAGCTGTGAGCCAACATGTGCCACAAGTCATTGTATACCCAAAGAGTTGGACAATCGAATTCCCTGTATCGGGGCTTCATATTCTGCTATGTAGTTGAATACTGGAAATTATGAGTGGAAGGATAAGGCTTGAAGCAATCCAATGGAGTTACTTAGAACGACTTCATCTCCCCCATGGCTACTTATAGAGGATCCATTAGAGTACAAGATCCATACCTCAGAGTCTTCTTCTCCTCGGGTGCTTTTAGCAACAAAGTTCTCTACTACATGCGTTTTGAGTGTCATCCAAGGTTTATAATGCACATGGAACTAACTCAGCTCAACCCCAGTTAATCAACCTTATTGAGGCGTCAGATCCGGTTAATAACTGCCTAAGGGGTTGGTTGGAGATATCCTAAATAATGTACGCCTAAAATTTTGGTCAAGTTTGTGGGAAGCAATTATGAGGGCCAACACTCATTTCTCAATGGTAGTATAACGTCGCTTGACTCCTTTAAGTAATCGTCTAACATAATATATTGGCCACTGGGATTTTTCCTCTTCGAGGACTAGGGCTGTGCTAACGGCAGCTTCGGACACTGAGAGGTAGAGCAGGAGTTCCTTACAATTAAACAGTCTCTTGGAGGTACGCTTTTAGTTGTTCAAAGGCTTCTTGACAACCTTTATCTCAATCGAACGTTCATCATTTCTTCAACAACTTGAATAATGGTAAAGCCTTATCTGTGGCATTCAAGATGAATCGGTTGAGGGCAACTATGCAGCCCACAAGTCTATGAATTTCTTTTATGTTTCAGGGTGGTTGCATACTCACCGGTGCCTTGAATTTTTCCGGATTGGCCTCGATTCCTTTCTCTAAAACCAGGTATCCGAGAAACCTTCTGCCTTCCACCACCAATGGTGCACTTCGATGGGTTCAGCTTCAACCTTATTTTGCGAAGAATAGTGAATGAGGCTCTTAGGTGTTCAGTGTTTACCTAGTTTGAGGCTTTTCACAAGCATATCATCGATGTACACTTCCATGCATTCTCCAATGATTGGGGCAAAGATCTGATTCATCATTCGCTGGTTTGTGATTTGTCAGTTGATTTCTTGCAAGTGCACAAGTCGAACAAGTAATAGAGTTATAAGAAGAGTGTCGTACCACATGGATTATAGTTGACACACACCATAATGAATGAGTTTTATGCAATTTAGACACATGGTTTCTGAGTTGTTCACTAATTTACACGTTAAACATATTTAATGCAATAAATAAGGGTACATTGGTATTATCAAGGGTTTACGTGCGCAGGCCTGATGATGAATCTCTTTGTCGTAAATATCTAGGGGTAGATACTTCACCGCTTGATGCACTCGGTAGGTTCTATTGTCAATTTACCTTCATAATCCCTTAACTAGTTGTCTATCGGATTTTTCATTCATAGATGCAAATCTCTCTCAAGTAAAATATTCATCTTACGATATATAAGCATGCACCTCTCAAATGTCACACTTGAATACACCGAAGGCTTTCTCTCTCAAGTAGGAAATCCACACGTTGTAGCAATAAATCCATAGACATTCTCATGCTATAATGATTATGTTGGTTTTACCATGTCTAGCATAATTTGTATCTCTCGAACTCCCACCATGCTTAGTAAACTTACAAATGTTGTCCAGGTGCAAGGAAGTTAGGATAAAATAATGATAAAACCAAACAACATCATTAACATTTCAACAAGCTAAACATTCAACATTTATCCTCAGCGCATTAAGGGCTACATCACGCCTAGATGGGGTTTTCTTTAGGCCATGCACAAAGTCTGAATAAATTATACCTGAGAAAGAGGAAGAACATAAAGTACCAGTTCCATTCCCATAGAGATTAAAACAAGGGAAATTGGACAAGCAGTTCCTAAAGTTAGATGTTTTAAGCAACTGCATATTAACATTCCATTTGCAGAAGATTTAGAGCAGATGCCATACTACGTGAAGTTCATGAATGATATTTTTTCCAACAAAAGGATATTTGAAGATTATAAGACTCTAGCTCTCACAGAGGAATGCAATGCCATCATCCCAAAAAAGTTGTCACCGAAGCTAAAAGATCCAAGGAATTTTACTATCCTCTATTATATTGGAAATTCTTCATTTGCTAGAGCTTTGTGTGATCTAGGTGCAAGCATTAATCTTATGCCTTTGTCGATTTTCAGAAAGTTGGAATTAGGTTAAGCCAAGCCCACCAAGCACCCCAAAGGAATCACTGAAGATGTCATTATCAAGTGGATAAATTCATTTTCTCAGCGGGTTTCATTATTATGGGAAGGCCATTTATAGCAACAGGTGGTGCACTCGTTGATGTCCAAAGAGGAGAGCTGATTCTCAGAGTCCATGGGGAAGAGGTTAAATTTAATGTGTTTTGGGCAATGAAACAGCATGACCGCATAGAAGATTGTTTGAGTGTAGAGGCTACTGACAATTCATTTAGCATGACTATGCATACAACCGAAGTGATACGGAAAATTGTTTAGTCAGTTCTGATCCTCTAATCCTAGAAGAGCCTGGAGTCAAAAAAATGTACCAACTGGTTGGATGCTAATGAAGGTCAGGGAAAAGCTTATTTTAAAATTTGGGAGAACGCCCTGCATTTCAGAGCACTTCAATCAAGCAACCACCTATTTTGGAGCTTAAACCATTGCCCACACATTTAAAGTATGCATTCTTGGGCACTGATGAAATCTTTTCAGTGATCATTTCGAGTTCTCTTTCACATCAACAAGAAAATAGTATGTTGTGTGTGCTCAGGGATCACAAGTTTGCCGTAGGATGGACCTTGGCCGATATAAAAGGAATTAGTCCATCTATGTGCATGCATAGAATATTCTTAATATAAGAAAGCAAACCAATGGTAACTTCCCAAAGAAGATTGAACCCTATCGTGAAAGAGGTAGTTAAGAAGGAGTTCTTAAAATGGTTGAATATTGGAGTGGTATACCCTATCTCGAACAGTAGCTGGATCAATCTAGTTTAGTGCGTCCCAAATAAAGGAGGAATGACAATGGAGGTTAATGAGCAAAATGAACTTATTCCCGAACGGATAGTCACTGGATGGAGAAACTGTATGGATTAAAGAGCACATAATAAGGCCACAAGAAAGGATCATTACCCCTTACCTTTTATTGATCAGATGTTAGATTGATTAGCATGTCATAAGTTCTACTTTTATTTGGATGGCTACTCTTAATACAACCAAATTTATATAGCACCTGAATATCAGGAAAAGACTATATTTACTTGCCCCTATGGAACATTTGCATTCCACTGAATGCCATTTAGACTTTGCAACGCTCCAGCTACCTTTTAGAGTTGCATAACCTCTATTTTCTCTATCATGGTGGAGCGAATCATTTAAGTCTTCATGTATGACTTCTGTGCGGTGGGAGTATCACTTGAAGGATGTCTAAAAAAATTATAATTGGTGCTAACAAGGTGGGAACTCTCTAATTTGGTACTCAACTGGGAAAAATTATCACTTCATGGTATAGGAAGGAATTGTGTTGGGATACAATGTGTCAATTTTGGGAATAGAAGTTGACCGAGCAAAAATAGAACTCATTGCCAAACTGCCACCACCAACTCCTGTCAAAGGAATTAGAAGCTTCTTGGGCCACGCAGGTTTTTACAAAAGATTTAATAAATATTTGTCACACATCACCAAACCACCATGTAAACTACTGGAAAAAGATACAAATTTGAGTTTAAGTATAATTGTTTGAAGGCATTCAATTTCTTGAAAGAAAAGTTGACCACTGCACCTATCATTGATACACTTGACAGGAGTGAACCATTTGAAATCATGTGTGATGCAAGCAACTACGCAGTAGGAGCAGTTCTTAGCCAGAGGAATAGCAAAGTATTTTGTGTAATTTACTACGCAAGTAAAACATTGAATGCATCTGAAATCAATTATGCAACCAAAGAAAAGGAACTGTTAGCAGTGGTGTTTGCATTTAACAAATTCAGATCCTACATTTTGGAAAGCAAAGTAGCAGTATATACTGATCATTCTGCCATTAAATATCTCATGCAGAAACAAGATGCTAAGCTAAGGCTGATAAGATGGATTTTGCTCCTACAAGAGTTGAAAATTGAAATTAAAGATAAAAAGGGATATGAAAATGTAGTGGCTAACCATCTCTCACACCTAGAAAATTTTAATGGCGGTGACATGGACACCGTAACAATCAATGATTCCTTTCTAGATAAAAGACTATTGGCTGTCCAAGAAAGTACAGACCCCTTGTTTGCAGGTATTGCAAATTATCTTGCATGCATGATTATTCCTTATGGATTATCATGGAAACAAAAGAAGAGATTTTTCTCCCAAGTAAAGTCATATTTGTGCGATGAACCTTATTTTACAAATATTGCTCAGATCAAGTAATTCGTAAATGTGTTCCATAAGAACAAGCGCACTCCATTTTAACTCACTGCCATGCACTAGAATATGAGGGACACTTTTGAGGCCAAAGGACTGCAGCGAAGGTACTGCAAAGTGGAATCTGTTGGCCAAATGAAATGCCTCAGCAAAATATATTGGAAGTTGAGGTCTTTGATGTATGGGGACTTGATTTCATGGGGTCATTTCCTCTGTCTGTGGGTCAAAAGTATGTATTAGTGTTGGTGGATTATGTCTCCAAATAGGTCGAGGCAATGGTCACACCCTCTAGTGATGCCGCAGTAGTACTGAGATTTCTGCGCAAAAATATCTTTGCAAGATTTGGCATACCTAGATGCATTGTCAATGATGGAGGATCACACTTATGCAACAATGTCTTTGAATTACTGCTGAGGAAATATGGAATTCGACATCGTACTTCGTTAGCATATCATCCTCAGTCTAATGAGCAAGTTGAAATATCAAACAGAGAAATAAAGATAATCCTAGAAAAAAAATAGTGAGCACACCCTGGAAAGATGGGACATTAAGACTCGATGATGCACTTTGGGCCTATAGGACTGCCTACAGAACTCTCATTAGCATGTCTCCATATCATCTGGTCTATGGAAAAGCTTGTCACCTACCTATGGAGTTGGAACATAGAGCCTATTGGGCCATGCGCAATTTGAATTATAGTATGAACGCAACAGGAGAGAAGCTGCTATTGCAATTAAGTAAATTGGATGAGTTGAGGAATGATGCATAAGAAAATGCCAAAATAAGATAAAACAAAAGATTGGCATGATAAACACATACTCAGGCGCCATTTTCAACAAAGACAAAAGGTCCTCTTGTTCAACTCTAAACTTAAAATATTTTGCAGGAAAATTGAAATCCACATGGTATGGACCCTTTGAGATCACACAAGTATTTCCATCTGAAGTCATAGAGATTGCTCATCCCAATAAAGATACCTTCAAAGTGAATGGACAGCGATTGAAGCCATATGAGGAAGGTAGCAACATGTTAGAGGCTAAATGCCTCTGCTCACTGAAGCAAGCTCACAATGTCTAGCTAAAGACATTAAAGAAGTGTTGTTTGGGAGGCAACCCAAGATCTGTTATTTTGCATCAGTCAGGGATGTACCCTCAACCTTTCTACTTACTTAACTCAATCAAAATTATGTTATAAAACGTGTTAAAAATGGGGAAGAGCAGTTATAATTCCCCCAATGGCAGTTATTAGTACTTATGTCCATTAAAAATGTTTATTTAATTTTATACGTTTTGATTAATAGTCGCAGGCTAACACCTCTTGGTATATCCTGCAGGGTGACCTATGTGAACATAATCACCAAAATATCAAGCATAAATCATAATGGAACATGACATGCGGGAAGAAACTTCAATTTCTCACTCACTGCCCATGATCAGCATGGCTAGTTTATGCATAGTTACCATGATGGGAGGTAATTTTTTTTACCAATGTTCGGCCCAATAAAGGCTATAGTAATGGCCACGAATTAAATTATAGGCCGACTCAAGTCCCGATATAAAAACAATATCATTCTTCCGCCTTGAGCTGCAACTCAAATTCAGACAGCAACTAACCTTAAAAGACAACTTCCTCTCGGCTACACTGTGCAATTCTTTTTACTCTAGAACCCAGAACCCATCTAAGAGCAAGTCTTCTATGGGGCTTTGTTGCAAGTAACAACTCAATTGAGCTCATTACTCCGGTACTCTCTGAGTTTAGAAGCATGCCATCTAAGAAAGCGAAAATTACTAAGTCTGGTGTTACTGAAAAATTTTCGAATGCCATTGCAAAACATTTCTATGATGCTACTGTGGGTGTGTTGGATGTGATTCGGGAGAGAGGTTTTGCTTCTGGATGCATGCCTACTATTGGGAAAGGTGTTAAGGATCGTTATTGGACTTAGTTTCTTAGAACTCCAACTGAGTATGCACTAAATCTGGTAAGAAACTTTTATGCAAACTTGACTGTCATGAATGACTCCAAAGTATATTTTAGTGGGACTTGGGTACCGTTTAGCCCGGCGGAAATAAACCAAATTCATAATCTTGTGTGCTTAAGTCAAGATGAGTTCTCAAATTTCAATGGGGGATACCTTGATCTGGCTGATGTGACTGAATATCTATGTTCTCCGGGAATGACTTGGAAGATGTCCATTGGAACCAAACTGATTGAATTGAGTGTTAACAAGTCAGATTGACGTGCCACTGTCCTTATGTGGCACTTATTTATATGCACAAGAATGATGCCAACTACCAACACCGGGATATCAAGTTGGTACAAAAATAGCTTATCAAATATCCCTAAATTTAAACCTTTACTTGCTCTCATGCACAAAACAATCCTTACGGCTCCTTTTTATTTTGAAAGCATGCACGCACCGGCTGATACCATATATAAATCAGGTTCATGAATCTCTGCACAATTTCATCATAGTACAGGAATTACTCGTAGCTAGAGGGTGGATACTTTGAGAATATGGGGATCCATTTTCATTTGTAAAGACTCCATCCTTGATGCGAAGATTAAAAATTTATCCTATCCATTTTTAACCCTTTTTCATCTCCCTCATTTTTGGTCATGCCGAGGTGGTCAGTAATTGAGATAGAACTTATTTTAATGCTGATATTTACACGCTCTTTATCAACATCATACATTAATCTTGTGAGCAGTACATATAATAAATTCTACAGCATTTCTATACATGACAGATGCTCTTATTTTTGAAATAGCTTGCTTGCTTAGATGCTTAGCTAAAAATATTGACTTTTCCAATGGTTTTTTTCTATCCATAACTTGTCTGTACTTTTTTAGGGTCTGACGCGATCCGTCCTCCATGGGGACCTATCGAGGCATGGAGGTTCTATCAGGCACTTTTGGCAAAGGGCCTGCCAGATGAGTGAGCGCTAACCCCGAGCAAATTGTGTTTCGAGCAGATGCGAGTTACCAGAACACTGTCGGCTACGAGTACGCGTGTGTCCGAGATATTGATTAGCGGATGAGGCCTATTGTCGTTCGCGCAATCATGAGTGACCGATGCCACACCGGCTAAGTAGGCACGGGCATCAGGGCCTTATCATTCGAGCAGGCACAAACGACCGATGCAGCTCTGCATGAATGGATGCTAGAGACCAAATCACTGATGGCCGAAGGATGGTGGCACGATCCTTTCTTGTGGCCGAGTGGACATATCACCATACGACAGACCCGACAGCTAGTGGACACTATCATAGAGAAAAGTTGTCTGAGGCCTTATGATAGGCTATTCGATAGAGAACATGGAGTAAGCGTGCGGGGTATCACCTCACCATGGCATCACTTCGATGGGTAGGTGTAGGCCAACAGCTGACCGACCGACTGGTTGGATAATCCAGACCATTCATGCGAGAATCATCCTTGGCAAGCTCTAGTCATGCCTTGAAGTCACCCGTAAACTCCTTTTGGACAAGGCCAGTCAAGGTCAATGGCATAAGGACCGACGCAAGCCATTTATACTCGCCTGAGACTCCGTGCCAGGGAAGGTGGAATAATGAGGTCAAAGGGTCCATCCAATAAGGAAGTTGAAGGTTGTTGTCCTTGGGCCAACCACACGGCTTACAATAGTGGCCCTCTCCTAGTTTGTGCTTGCATTAAAGATTGGCCAAGAGTCCGTGCCAAGGTAGGTGGAAGGCCCAATCAACATAGGAATTCGAACCATTAAAGAGGGTCAAGAAATTGAGGCCTTGACTGATCCACTTGTTGATTGTAATGCCTATATAAGGATTTATAGCTATATATCAGTTTTTCAGCTTATGTTTTTGAACAAGTGAGACTTCAAGTTTCCTTAGTCTTTTTCTAAGGCTTTTCTTGACTTATCTAAGCTTTGTTTCGAGTTTAGTGACGTCGTGTCCTAAGAAATGCACAGTAGGTTTGGTTCCCACCTCACTATAGGCGACGAGTCAAGTTCTCGAAAGCTTGCTCATAGATCCATCTCAAACTGCCAACCTAAGATATTGTGTCTAGTCACACAGTTGGCTAAGTTCGTATCATTTGATATCAAGGCTCAACTTGAGCACGTTGGTCTACCCTTGATGTTGTTTGTTCCCGACTCTCTATAGCCGATGGGTCAACTTCTTTTGTGGTTGAAGTATCTTTACATTTTTAGTTGTATTTCTTTGCTGATTTGAAAAAAAAATGGCTAAGTCAAAAGAGAATATTAAAAAAAATGAAAGTTGCCTACAAAACATTTAATCCTTTCTCGGTCGAAGAAAAGGAAATGGATCAGCAAGAGATTACTTCCTAACCCACTTTCCTTTCAAGGTATTTCAATGGAAGGAAACGGCCAAGAAGAAGTTCCACCAACGAACCAAAAGCTCATGGTGGAGGCTCTGACGATCCATATAGGGCAACTCATGGAATAGGCGAGACATTTGGTGGCTCGAGATCAACCTCAAGAAGCTAACATCCACGGCTGAAATAATGAGTAGGATGAACCATAGTCAGACAGTGAGGAAGGATTTGTCGAGCCACGAAGTCTGGAAGGGCAAATGGGTATTGGCTCTCCACAAAGGGGACCAAGGCATGGATCACATAGGAGAAGGGATGAGTCAGCATGAAGGGATTGAGACAACGACATTGGGAATTTCAAGGTAAAGATGCTATCGTTCCACGGCAAGGTGGATCCAGAGGTGTATCTCGAATGGGAGACAAAGGTGAAATGGTGTTCAATTGTCACAATTACACCGAGTGACAGAAGGTGAAATCGGTTGCCATCGAGTTCAGTGAGTATACCATCATTTGATGGGATCAGGAGGTGACCGCCTAAAGGAGATACGGCGAGCCCGCGGTGGAGACATTGATTGAGATAAAGGCCTTGATGAGAACAAGATTTGTCCCTAACCATTATTTTCGTAGTCTTTACCAAAAATTGCACGGGCTCAGGCAAGGCTCCAAGAGCGTGAAGGAATATTATAAAGATATGGAAGTTGCCATGATTCGAGCCAACATCTAGGAGGATAGGGAAGCCGCCATGGCATGGTTTCTCCAAGCATTGAATAGGGAGGTAGCCGACGTGGTAGAATTCCAGCACTATGTCGAAATTGGTGTGGAAAGGATTCAACTCTCACATCTATAGTTTGCGGATGATGCCCTTTTCTTTGGGCAAGGATATTGGACTTCAATACAATCTCTTAAGGCCATTCTACTAAACTTTGAGCTAGTATCTGGCTTGAGAATTAACGTCAGGAAAAGCAAATTGATAGGTATGTAGAACTAGCTCACAAGAAACTGCAGAAGACATGGATGGCTACCTTGGTTGTAGAACTAGCTCACTCCCTATGACTTACTTGGGACTTCCTATGGGAGCTTCTTCCAAAAAATAGCACACTTGGTCTTCTGCCTTGAGAAAATTTAACACATCCCTTAGCCTTTGGAATCATAAATTTCTTTCAATGGGAGGCAAATTGACAATTATCAACTCTGTCCTTTCAGCACTACCATCTCATTAGTTCGGTTTCTTCAAGGCACCATCCTCAATTCTGAAAAAACTGTCACAATGCCAGAGAAGCTTTCTGTAGGGCAGCAATAAGGACCATAAGAGCATGAACTGGGTATCTTGGACTAAAGTAACAACTCTTTGTTCAGAAGGTGTCCTAGGGGTTCGAAATATAAGTGCATTTAATGAAGCAACGTTAGCGAAATGGGGTTATAGAATTTTGGCAAATGAGAAAATCCTAGCTATGGATATATTGAGATCCAAATATGGAAGAATGGGTATCTTGTCTGCTGAGGCATTAGCTGAACTCAAAAAACCATCAACCACAACTGCTAGGTTCAGAGGAGCTAAATATGCATCAAGCTGGTGGAAAGAATTACAAGAGACACTATCATCAAACTGGCTTATGCAGAATAATAAGATCAGACTAGGCTCTGGAGAAGCATTGAAATTATGGACTGATAAATGGCTAAACAACTATGTGTTGGCTGATAGCTTTCCTAGACTATACAAAATGTCCACTAACAAACATATATATGTTTCTGATGTAGGGCACTTGAGTGAGGAGAACTGGAACTGGATGTGGTCATGGAGAAGACAACCGAGGGACTCAATCATGGAGGAACTGAATAAATTATTATCCTCTCTGCACAACATCAAACCGAATAATCAGTTTAAGGATAGGTACTCCTTTGATGGAACAACTGATGGCACGTACACAGCTATCTGCGCATATAAGATAATTATTACAGGTCTCCCACAACCCTACTCTGAACAAGAAAAACATCACTTATTAAGTATCTAGAATTGTTTTACCCCCATAAAAGTCTTGATCTTTTCTTGGAAGCTTATGCTGAATGTAATCCCAACCAAAGACAACCTTCAAAGAAGACATATTTTACAACAGTGACTTGATACAAGTTTCCCTCTCTGCAGAACAGAAACTGAAACCACATAACACTTATTTTCTAACTGTCTAACTGTTATGCAGGTCTGGCTGCTAATGAGAGCCTGGTTGTCCTTGGACAACTCAAAGGTAATAAACAATTGAAGTGTCAGCACTGCACATGTTCATAGAAATCAAATTGTATGGTGCATTTAGAAGTATAGAAAACAAGAAGGCATGGAAAACACTTTGGTTGGCACTTATATGGTGCATTTAGAAGTATATAAATCTATATTCCTTTCAACGACTTGATGTGACCACAATACAGTTATTATCTATCATACAAAAATCATCCTGGCTATGGATCGGAGCCAAAAGACCTCCGGATTCTCTTATAGCATGGCTGATTGGTTGCTGAATCCATTAAGCTGCATTACATTTATTACATGACTTGTAATGACTTAATCTGTACAAGCAACTTGAATTGTTTCGAGGATAGAATACATTGTTTGAGGTGGCAAACAATGAACACTTCAGTCAACTAGATCACATTGTAGTTTGGTGCTGTCTGTGGAGAACTGAGATATAACATGAGGAATCATATCACAGGCAGAAGGGAGGAGAAAAGATTCTGCAGTTGTGTTATGCAGGTAAGAAAGCAAGAGCTTATGTGAAGCTGCTGATGCCTTGTATTGCTTGTACCTTACTGTGAGGTCCTTCTCCAAGCCAAATCGGTGATGGTCCACATGAATGCATGGGCAACACGGCAAACCTCAAACAGTTGCATATGACTGGCTACTGCAGTCTTTGTGGGAGTATAAATTCTCAAGATTCATGCGGGTCTTACCAACAGGAACAGGAGCTCACTTTGTACATGTAATCTTTGCTTATATTATGAGTGACATGTAATTGAGTGGGTTTTATGAAAGGAAGTCCGAGCAGAGAGGGAGACATACTAGGATTGAGCCACGGGATCAGGCTGAAGGAATTAGTGCACACTGACATTGAGCTTCTTTGGGGAGGAGAACACTTCTGCTGAAGTGAGAAAAATAGAAAGGAGGTAGTAGGAGGTTGAAGAAGGTACAAGTATCCCAGCCCATCTAACTTTGAGCTGGAAAATATCTATTACCTACTTTTTTGGCGACGGTACAGGGTAGGTGGAGGGAAACAGCTTACCACATACATTACTCTGGTCATGATTTAAGGTGGTGCAGAGTAATGCGTCATGGTGTTCACGTACTTGGAGAATGGTTAAAGGCCTATCCTTTCTTATTTGCACAAAGTGATACACTCCCATGATCCACCGAAGCTCACGCCTTAGAGTAGCTTCTTCATCCTTACTGAACATATTCTACAGCAAAAGGAGGCCCCTAGACACTACAGCGATGTGTGGTAGTACAGGAACTATGCCCATCAAACAACTAGAGCTACTAGTATACTATCTTTGGCTTGGATTTGGGATACATGTCCAATTGGAATACCTTCAATCATTCATTACAGGGATAGCTCACCAAACATAATTGAGTTGTGTACCAACATCCCTATAATGGATGTTGATAATGTGACAGTCATGACATTCTGTTTTGGTGAAGAGCGGATGACGTCGATGAGATGAATGCAGAGATATTTTTTGACCTTCTATGACTCTAGGTGAGCCATATACCAGATCACCCTTAGCTATATCTAATGGAGAGTATGAAGAAAAGACAAGTTGTTTCAGATCTATTTCAAAGATGTATCTAGTAGTGCCCGGATATGGGCAAGAGTGGAGGCTATATTTTCTCTCTTCTCCTTCTTTCTTACTTCTTTGAACGTAATTTGTTTTATTAATGAAATTTGGCTTATCAAAAAAAAGGTGGAGGAGCAGATGAAGCGAAAGGGCGCACGCAAAGGAATCACCCAAATGACCATGAGCCCGGGAGGTTGAGCATCGCTAAAACCGATGAGACCAAAGCCGAGGCATCCAAGGGTACAAAGGCCAAGGACGGGACCCATATTGGTACTAGCACTACGGTCCCTGGCCATAGTAAGGATATCAAATGTTTTAGGTCTCAGGGCGTCAGCCACATCGCGAGCTAATGCCCGAACAAGCGGTTTATGGTGTTGAACGATCGAGGCAGGTACGAGACCGAAGAGGAGAAAGAAGAAGTGGCCGAGGGACAAGAAGAGGAGTAGGGGGGCCATGGTGGGTGAGCTGTTAGTCATCCAGCGAGCACTTAACACCCAAGTTGATGATATTCACCCGAGCTAGTGGGAAATTTTGTTCCACACCTGATGTCATGTCCTAAGTAAAGTCTACAGTACGATCATAAACGAGGGCAACAACCCCAATGTTGCCAGCATGTACATGGTGGACAAACTTGGGCTGAACACCATCCGGCACCTAAGACCAAATAAGTTGCGGTGGTTGAGCGAGCGCGAATAAGTGAAGTTTACCAAGCAGGTAAAAATCACCTTGTCCATCGGCGCATACGAGGATTAGGTGATATATGACGTAGTGCCAATGGACACCTGCCATATCTTACTCGGGCGACCACGGCAATTTGATATCAAGGCCATGCACGACTGTTTTGCCAACATGTATTCATTGGTGTATCATGGTAAGCTGATCACTATGGTTCCACTAACTCTGATGGAGGTGTTTGGGGATCAAATGAGGCTGCGTGAAAGGACTGAGAAGGAGACCGTGAGGGACGGCGAAAAAAAAATGAAGGAGAATGGAGCAACGAACTGAGAGAGGGAGCAGAAGAAAGGGTGGATCCGAGCGAAGATTCTAAGAAAATGAAAAGAAAGAAGGGAAATGAATAGATAGAGTGCTTGGTCGCCCTAACAAATCAGTGGAGATGAGCCCCAACTACATCATGAGCTTTCCTAGAATTTTGGAGTGAGAGAATTCTCGGGAAAACCCGTCTCCTTGTCGGACTTTTACCAAACGGGAAACGTTAAGTTTTGCAGGTGCATGAGAAAATCACCAAAAAGTCAGCCCTCACTACATTCATCACCCAAGGACTCATGCAGCCACCAAACGCCCTGAGAAGATTTCACTTGGCTGAGGGGACGAGAAATGAATGAATTTGAGGATAAATCATTCCAAGAAGGATGCAATGACTCGATCTACCCTCTATGAGAACCTACCAAGGCATGGAGGTTCTATCAGGCACTGGTGGTCGAGGGCCTATCGGATGAGCGAGCTCCAACCCCAAGAAGATTATCGTTTAAGTGGATGCAAGCGATCAGAACATTATCGGCCTAGAGTATACATGAGTATGAGATATGGACAAGCGAACGAGGCCTATTGTCGTTTGCATAATCACCAGTGGCGATGCTACAACGACCGAGTGGGCGCAGGCATCCGGGGCCTTATCACTTGAGTGGGCACAAGCGGTCGAGATAACTCAGTTCAAGCAGATGCTAGAGACCGAATCACTGATTGCTGAAGGAAGGTGGCACGATCCTTTCTTTTGGCCAAATGGACATATAACCCTACAGTGGATCCGATAGCTAGTAGGCACTATCATAAAGATAAGTCGTCCAAGGCCGTGGAATAGGCTGTTCGACATAGACATGGACTAAGCATGCAAGGTATGCGCCTCACTACGACATCACTTGGACGGGAGGGCTGTTCGACATCACCAATAGCTGACTGACCGACTGGTGGCTACTCTAGACCCTTCATGCGAGAATCATCTAAGGGAAGCGCCAGTCAAGCCTTGAAGTCACCCATAAACATTGAAAAACCAAAAATTCCCTTGGGACAAGGCCAGCCGAGGTTAATGGAACAAGGACCGATGTAGGGCATTTATACTCGCCTGAGACTCCGTGCCAGGGAAGGTGGAATAATGTGGTCAAAGGATCCATCCAAGAATGAAGCTGAAGGTCATTGTCCTTGAACCAGCCACACAGCTCACAATAATGGCCCTCTCCTAGTTCGTCCTTGCAATATAGATTGGCCAAGAGTCTATGCCAAGATAGGTGGAAGGCCATGGTCAACACAGGAATCTGAGGCATTATAGAGGGGCAAGAAACCGAGGCTTTGATTGATCCACTAGTTGATTGCAATGCCTATATAAGGCTTTATAGCTATGTATCAGTTTTGCATCTTATGTTTTTCGAACAAGTGAGGCTTCAAGTTTCCTTAGTCTTTTTCTAATACTTTTCTTGACTTATATAAGCTTTGTTTCAAATTTAGTGGCGTCGTATCCTAAGAAATGCATTGTAAGTTTGGTTCCCACATCATTGTAGGAAATGGATCAAGTTTTCGATAGCTTGCTCATAAATCTGTCTTGATTTGGCAACCAAAGATATTGGGTCTAGTCACACGGTTGTCCAGGTTCGTATCAAGATTAGAAGTCCTACTTCTATTTTGAAAAAAAAAATTGGTATGCCTAATCAATCAAAGACTTAGTACTGGTTTCTTCACATTTTAGAAATTCCCTGTGATGTACCCAGAATCTCTCCCCCCTTTTACTGTGTAATTCATGAGTAATGTGATGACCTTTGTGCACCTTAACATCTAGGCAAACAATTAATTAAAAACTACTAAACATAAAGTACAAAAAACAACAGATCAAAAAAAATGAAACAAGCAGTTCAAAGTCAAAACCAAGCAGCGAAAGGGAAAATAGTTCAAGAGTTCAAGAGGGAACGACGGAAGGCAATAAACTAGGAGTTAAAGTCATCAAGTAAAACATGCCAAACTTAAGGAGACGCTGCCGTCAATGGAGTTAAAAGATGAGGAATTAAAATGAATACTCCCCTAAGGCAGGCAGATGGCTCTTCAGGCAGAGTCAGAGTCGAAACCCACGATGTTATATGGGTGTGCTCCATCATCATCCACATCTTCTTCATCAGAATCAGCAT
This sequence comes from Pinguicula moranensis, assembly GCA_028565015.1. Classification (NCBI taxonomy): domain Eukaryota; kingdom Viridiplantae; phylum Streptophyta; class Magnoliopsida; order Lamiales; family Lentibulariaceae; genus Pinguicula; species Pinguicula moranensis. The sequence goes on from JAOWBN010235364.1 coordinate 29,578, forward strand.
TCTCATCTCCAGGCTGTGTTGGCGAACATCAGGACAATGTTGTTGTGGAGTGCTACAACACACCGGTAGGTGTGGTCCACGAAGGACTCCCATTGTGATGTAGTTGTTCTTGTTGGAGGCAGTGGCTTGGGACAGGATACCTAAATAGGCAGAGGTGCAATTTCTCGTCATATGCAGGGCTACGCCAACCTTCAAGCAGAGGGCCGTGATCAATGAGGGGAAACTGCAGCGAACTTGACCTCTTGTCCAACGATGCCATGGTTTCTGATACAAACCTTTCCAAATATGTGACTAAACCTAATATCAATTATTGTTGTTTCAAATCCATGATCGAAAAGACAGTTTATTTGAGCAATTGACCCCGCAACTATAAAGAATTGGAAACCAAAACTACAATTTTGTAAAATATAGTCGCCACCAAATCTAACCCTAAAGAGAACTTTTCTCAACCAAGAACCAAGGATAAGGCCGTAAGAAAGACATCACTGGAATTCCAAAGAAAAACTAGATAAGTCAGAAAAGGTTTTATAAAAAACTAGTAGGCACACCTCACTAAAGACTTTGTTTATTCTACGATAACTATCTAATAAACTTCGCCAAGACCCTTATTTATAGGGTGTAGAGGTTCGGCCATTACATCTTAATTACATGAACTAGAATTTAAAATACATGAATTAGAATTTGAGGCTAGTTTAACCAAAGCCTTTTCGAATCTAGGTTCTTCTTCTTTGTCCAGCATGTTTGGCCATCAATCTTCTTGAGTGCATGGGGTTTTGATCTCCGTTACATCACTTCTTGACCGTTCCTTTAGACAAGGTAAGGTCGTGCATGTTAGTTCACATAGCATGCATGGCTTGCATGCCTTGGTTTGGGCCAATTGTAGTCTTCAATTGGGCTTGATCGTTTTGTGCAATTGGGCCTTGTTTTTCTTGATTAATTAGGAACCGATGGTCCTTAATTAATCCAACTAAATATTCTTTGAAAGGACTTTCTTGTGCACGCTTGATTGGGCCGAGTGGCCAAGCTAATGGATCCGTGCGTGATGCTTGAGGTTAGTCGAGTGTGATTTGCTTGTGGAGTCCGTGTCTCCTTAAGCTCCTTGAGTCGCATTTGTGGCTGATACCGTGTCATTCTCCCATTCTTGAAGATGATTTGTCCTCAAATTTGACCCTACATCAAACAGAGATAGGTCAGTTACATTAAATTGGCACTCACATTGTACTTACCGGGTAAGTCCAGCTTGTAGGCATTATCATTAATTCGGTCTATGACTTAATAGGGTCCATACCCTCTTGGAAGCAACTTAGACTTCCGCTTCTTAGGTGTATCCACACCCAATACCCGGGTTCAAACACAATTTTCTTTTGACCCTTGTTTGCTTGGTTGACGTACTGGATGGTCCGCCTTTCAATATTTGCTCTCGCTTTCTAATGAATGGACTTCACCATCTCGGACTTTCATTTTCCATCAAGGTTTGGTCGTTCTTTTTTCTGGAAATGGACTTAAATCAAGTGGAGAAAGAGGGTTAAATCCATAGACATTTTCAAATGAAGAAAATTGAGTAGTCGAATGTATACATCTATTGTAGGGAAATTCAATATGCGGTAAACAATCCTCCCAATATTTCAAATTTTGCCTATTATAGCATGTAAAAGAGAAGACAAAGTCCTATTAACCACCTCTGTTTGGCCGTCAGTCTGCGGATGACATGTGGTGGGGGATAAGAGTTTATTTCCCAACTCACACCATAGCGTCTTCCATATTTCGCTTAAGGAACCTAGCATCTTTGTTCGACACAATAGTACTTGGCATGTCGTGCAACTTGAAAATGTCCTTAAAGAAGACAACTTTCAACGAAGAAATATTATACAACAGGGACTGGATATAAGTTCCCCCCTATGCAGAGCAAAAAAATGAAACCGTACAACACTTACTCTCTAACTGTGTAATTGTCACGCAGGTCTGGCAGCTAATGATAGCCTGGTTTTCCTCGGATAACCCAGAGCTACTTAACAATAATGAAGTACCAGCACTGCACATGTTCATGGAGATTAAACCAAATACTGTAAACAAAGATGCATGGAAAACACTTTGGTTAACTTGGAAATATAGAAATTTGCATTTCTTTCAAGGAATTGATATGACACCAATACAACTACTATCTATCATACAAAATTCATCCTGGATATGGATCAGAGCCAAAAGACCTCCGGGATTATTTTCTTATAGCATGAATGATTGGCTGCTTAATCGATTAAGTTGTATCACATTTACTACATGACTGGTGATAGCTGTATAGACAGGGATTTAGGCATATTTACCAAATAAAATGCTCAGTTTGAGGAGGCAAAAATGAACATTGATGATGCCTCATACACTGCCTGTACCTTATTGTGGAAGTTGGTGATGGTTCTCAAGAATGCTTACAGCTGGTAATAGCAGCAGGAAAAGGAGCTCACTTGATTCAGGTACTCTTTGCCTTTATGACTTTTTATATGAATGACATATACCTGAGTGGTTTTGACTGGAAGTCCGAGTAAAAAGTGTGAAATACCATAGTTGAAGTTAAAGGATCGGATTTAAGGATATGGTGTACACTAACATGGCCTAGCAAAGGAGAATTTGGGTACTCTGACATGGTTTAGTAGAGTTGAACTCTTTTGCTGAAATATGGAAAACAGTGGCAGAAGAAAACTAGGGAGGTACAAGTATCCTACCCCCATCTAAGTCTGATCTGGAAAACAATTTTATCTGTCTATTTGGCCACGGTACAGGTTAGGTGGAATAAAAAATTCTGCTTGCTGAGTAGAATACATGTTTCCACAATGGTGCTGCCAGACCAAAGCAATTATGCTTCTAAGATGCTGATAAGAATACTGTTTACAAAAAGGGGATGCCATACCATATCAAAGCCTGAGAAAATCCTTAAAGTATCCCCCTACATTCCTTTACCATATTATGAAACACAAGGATGCTCCTTAGATTTTACAGCAATGAGGAATATTACCATGTAACAACTAAAGCTGCTAGTATATTATCTTTGGTCTGGATCTGTGACACGTGTACAATTGGAATACTCTCAGTCACTCGTTATAGGGATAGCTCCCCAAAATTAATCGAGTTGTGTACCAATATCCCTACAATGGGAGTTGACAATGTGACAGTCATGACATTCTGTTTGGTGTAGAGCAGATGATGGTGATGAACTGAATGCCGAGATGCTTTGTGATCTTCTATGATGCTAGGGGAGCCGTATACCATATCACCCTTAGCTATATCCGATGGATAGTATGAAGAAAATTCAAGTTGTTCCAGGTCAATTTCAAAGATGTATCTAGTAGAGCCCAGAATAGTGGCAAGAGTGGAGGTTGTATTTTATTTTTCTTCTTAATTACTTCTATGTACATAACTTTGTTATTTAGAAACTTGGCTCATCAAAAAAATATCCTTAAAAAAGAGGTTACCACAAGTGATGCATCATCAGTTTTATGACAAGCAATAAAATCTGCCATCTTGGGAAATCTATCCACTACCACAAATATTGAATCTTTACCACCCCTTGTCCTAGGTACACCTAGGTCAAAGTACACGGAAATGTTTGTCCATGGTATGTCAATATATGGTAAAGGCGTGTATAACCCATGTGGCTATAATTTTTATTTATCCTACCTGCACGTTATACATCTATCACAAATCTTTTCCACACCTTTTTTCATGTTTGGCCAAAAGAAATGCTCCTTTAAAATCCCTAGGGTTTTGTCTACCCCGAAATGCCCCATCAACCCACCCCCATGTGCCTCACGGATGAGTAGTTCAACCAAACAACAAGTAAAACACATTTTGTTTAAACATCATGCCTATAAAATTTATTAAAGACAACCTGTTCACATGCAAGAAACATGTTAGAAAATCGGAATCTTGTTCATACGATCTTTTATGTGTTCAAAGACTAGTAGTCGTGTACCAAGTGTAGAAATCAAAAGGTATATTTAGGATAGGGCATCTACCATGACATTCTCTTTACCTTTCTTATAGCTGATCACGTAAGAAAATGTCTCGATGAATTCGACCCACCGTGCATGCCGCTTATTCAGCTTTTGTTGACCCTTCAAGTTCTTGAGGGACACATGATATAGATCACGAACTCCTTGGGCCATAGGTAGTACTGCCACGTCCCTATAGCTCTCATAAGAGCGTACAACTCCTTGCCATAGGTGGGGTAATTGAGTGTCCCGCCATTGAGTTTCTTGTTGAAATAGGCTATGGGCTTCCCATCCTGCATAAGAACACCACCTAACCCATTCCCGATGCTTTACATTCAATTTCGAATTTTTTTTGCAAAATTAGGTAAACAAAGCAAGGAGGTTGAGAACCTCAAATGCCTTGTCTTGTGCTTCTGAAGTGAACCTAGGTACGAGCTACAAGATTATCAGATCTTTGAATGTGGCTGATGAAGATGTTCGAGCTGTTCGAGGCCCAAGACGCATTTGGAGTGCAGCATGGCTAATCCAAAAGAGTCCTAATCCCCGAAGAAATCCTAACCCCGGAGGGAGTTCTAGCTCAACAAGGAGTCCTAATCCAACAAGAAGTCCTAAACCAACAAGGAGTCCTAAACCCGGAGGGAGTCCTATCTCAACAAGGAGTCCTAATCCAACAAGGAGTCATAACCCAGGAGGGAGTCCTAGCTCGACAATAAGGAGTCCTAATCCCCCAATGAGTCCTAGCTCGACAATAAGGAGTCCTAATCCACCAAGGAGTCCTAGACTATCATGGAGTCTGAACTTGATGATCCAAGAGGCTTGGCCTAGAGGAGACCACGGCCCATTTATGATTAGTGGGCCCCATGTCCCACCTGAAATGTCCCGGATCATTACTAAAATCCAAGTCATGGCCCAAGAAGCAAGCCCAAATGAATAGTCCACGTTGTTGGTGGCTTGTGGAGCCCAAAGGACAAGTGGAAACAAGACCAAGTTCAAGGATTTAATGGATAAGGAAGTTTCTCCCAAAAACTTATCCAAAAGGATTCCTTCCTTATCCAAAGACATTATGCCCTTATCCAAATAATTAGATAAGGTTATTGCTTTATTGGTTCTTATCTAAACTAGGTTTGTTCCTATCAAGTAGGAAACGTTTTTTTTGAGGTTATTAGAACACTTAGAATTCATCCTCTACTCCTATATAAAGAGGATAAACGCCCCATGTAAGAGAATCAAAAGTTTTATGAAATTTTACGTTTTACGTAATGTGAGATTGTATTCTCTTTTGGTTTTAAACCTTTTTCGACTTATCTTTTCTCTTTGATTCAAGTGGCGTCCTTTTCAAAGAACTTATCCTTGATTCTTGGTTAGCACAAGTTGCTTTCAGGGGATTATTTGGTGGCGTTCTCGGTTACGTAAATCGTGACTTCTCGTTGGTTGACACAAGGTATCGGCAAAGCACAACAAATTCATCCTTTTCAAATCTAGTTTTTGAATCTTGAATTGTTATGGGGTTTTGCCACAAGTTCGACAATGATTCATATCATTTGGTATCAGAGTGAGGTTTAGGACGTTTTTCCTCTATCATACACGTTCAGGTTGCTTAGCTTGTTAGTAGCTTTGAGGCCGAAATTGTTTGATAGTTTAGCTTTAAATTCTGTATTGTTATTTCGAGTTGTAACCTTGCTAGTTATTAAAAAAAATTCTTTCGATTCAAAAGCCGAAGCAAGGGCCGAATTCAAAAAAAAAGAAAAAAAGAAAGAAAATTAGAGCCCAAAACAACGCTTCATCAAAAATCAGTACGACCAGCACGAGTTCTATTCTAGTTAAGTTCTTTGATTATTTTTATTTCGAATTTTAGTCACGAGTTGAGTTCTTCCATACTCAAATTCGAGATCCACATTAAAGTTTGGTGCCCTTCTAGAAATCTTAGCCTTGAATCAAGTTCCAATCGTTCTACGATTGTTGTTTGGCTTGATGAGGATACTTGAGTTGAAGTTGGTTAAAAGCCATTCGAGAATACTTGAGCGGTAAAAGGTAGAGTGGTGAGATCATCAGAGTGAAAAAAGCCAATTTGAGTGATACACAAGAGTTTGAGTGATCATCTTTGAGTGCATACACGTGAGGAAGTGGTGAGTTTATTTTGAACTAACCTTTTTCTTTGCAGGTACAACATGTCTCAAAGAGACAAAACAAGGGCTATATCATATAAAGATGATGACCCTTATAGAATCCTACGGGAGGAGGTACTAAAATTGGAAGCAAGTTATGAGAGAGATGCGCGCAAGATGGACGAAATTGAAAGGCGGATCATGAAGGGATCACCTAAGGTGCGAAAGGGACCTCCATGGGAAAATACTTCACCAATGGACATTCCAAAGAAGGTTGAAACAACTAATGTCACTTCTCCTGGTAATTCTACACCTTCTAGAATTCGTGCTCGTGATATCAGGTGCACCACATGCCAAGGATATGGACACACCTTCATTCAATGTCCAAACGGAAAGGAGATAGAGTTGGACGTTCAAAGGAAGCATAGGAGGAAGAAGAGCACCATTAGTGCAACACCACAGTCAAACAAGGTAACATCATCTGAGATTATTGGTGAGATTCAGCAACAGAAGTGTAAGATCTCCGAAAGCTATACTACGTGTCATGATGCAAAATTCGTACGGAAGCGTAGATATAAGTGTGTGTTAAGCATACATAACAAAAATTTCAGAGATCTTTTGACAGTGGATCTTTGCTAATTTTCACAACTTTATGGTACAAGGAGGAAGGAATTTGTTTACCTCTTGTAGAATCACCAATTCATGCAAGAAAGCTCCTTCTGTTGAGGTGTTCAAGTGTCCACCTTCTAGAATAGTCCACACCACCACTTCCCTTGACGTTTATACACCCAAAGTGTATAACTTATATGTGGATAAAGGAGTGCTAGCTCCAACCTTTAAGCCTTAGAACAGAGAAGAAAACTTGTTCAAGTTTTTGCCAAAAATTCAATGTCTTTCTCTTGTAGAGAAAGCAACAAGTATATGGAACTTCTCAACAATTCTGTAAAGGACTTAAAGCTCGACAAACTCTACCTATTTGTGATAAGATTAAGGTTTTTATATAGATGTTCTTGTGTCTAATATGTCAACACATGTTGTAGCTAAAGAGTAACATTTAATCTTAGCTTTACATGTGTTACAACATGACACTTCATGCTTATGTGTCATGTTGTTGTAAAATCCTTCTCCATGAGGTTTTTATACATCTCTACACATGTGAGGTCGTGCATAGTATGTATCTATAACCCCATAATGTCAAACAAGTCCTTGAAGTTTCAAAAAACTTCAATATGGCCCCTATACTTTACCTTAATCACACTTTGACCCCTCAAGAGAATGATGTTAATGTGTGTGACCCTATAGGTTCT